>CM054136.1:88384024-88394024 GCA_028751875.1 Rapana venosa | reverse complement strand
GCATATTGAGGGCGGCGCCCATCTCCTCTCCCTCGCTGCTTTACCTTCCCTGACCCTAAAGAGGGCAGGTACCCATTTACAGCTGGGTGAACTGGGGGAACTGTACTGAAGCCAAGGCAAGCAAACGGTCACCCATGCAAGTGGTAACCACGCTCAACGCTGCTTAACCTTAGCTGGGGGGAAGCGAGTGCTCCGACCACTAAGCTATTCCATCCCAGAATAAGAGGATACATTACGTCATAATATGTCGTCTGTCGAAAAAGACAATACACCACATCATAATATGCTGTCTTTCAAACAAGGCAATAAATGGCATACATGACATGTCTTTTGAATAAGACAATACACAGCATACATAACATGTTGTCTTGACTAAGACAGTATACAGCATACATAACATGTTGTCTTTTGACTAAGACAGTATACGTCATACATAACATGTTGTCTTTTGAATAAGACAGTATACGTCATACATAACATGTTGTTTTGACTAAGACATTACACAGCATTTATAACATGCTGTTTTTGAATAAGACAACAAACTGTAAACATTTAAAAAAATTTCACGCGCTTTAAAAAAGCCCTCATCCATCGTTTTTCGTACTAGAAGATAAGCCAGCTGATACCAGGGGTATGAACAAAGGGTCACAGCCAATAATATACGCCCTGTGATACCATCATACAGCCTGTGATACCAACATACAGCCTGTAATACCAACATACAGCCTGTAATACCAACATACAGCCTGTAATACCAACATACAGCCTGTGACCACACTCAACATACAGCCTGTGACCACACTCAGCATACAGCCTGTGACCACACTCAACACACAGCCTGTGATACCAACATACAGCCTGTGACCACACACAACATACAGCCTGTGATACCAACATACAGCCTGTAATACCAGCATACAGCCTGTGACCACACTCAACATACAGCCTGTGATACCAGCAACAGCCTGTGAACCACCACATACAGCCTGTGACCACACACAACATACAGCCTGTGATACCAACATACAGCCTGTAATACCAGCATACAGCCTGTGACCACACTCAACATACAGCCTGTGATACCAGCATACAGCCTGTGACCACACTCAACATACAGCCTGTGACCACACTCAACATACAGCCTGTGACCAGACTCAACATACAGCCTGTGTACCACAACGCATACCAACATACAGCCTGTGACCCCATCACATGCAGTGCGTTACACTCAAAAGCAGCCTGTGACCACACTCAACATACAGCCTGTGACCACACTCAACATACAGCCTGTGATCACACTCAACATCAGCCTGTGACCACACTCAACACAAAGCCTGTGACTCACACTCAACACAAGCCTTGACAAACTCAATACGCTGTGATACCAACATACAGCCTGTGACCACACTCAACATACAGCCTGTGACCACACTCAACATACAGCCTGTGACCACACTCAACATACAGCCTGTGATACCAACATACAGCCTGTGACCACACTCAACATACAGCCTGTGACCACACTCAACTACAAGCCTGTGACCACACTCAACATAAGCTGTGACCACACTCAACACACAGCCTGTGATGCCAACATACAACCTGAGACCACACTCAACATACAGCCGTGACCACACCAAACATACAGCCTGTGACCACACTCAACACACAGCCTTGCAATCCCAAAATACAGCCTGTGACCACACTCAACACACAGCCTGTGACCACACTCAACATACAGCCTGTGACCACACTCAACATACAGCCTGTGACCACACTCAACATACAGCCTGTGACCACACTCTACATATAGCCTGTGACCACACCCAACATGCAGCCTGTGACCACACTCAACATACAGCCTGTGACCACACCCAATATACAGCCTGCGACATAAAGAGGGATGGCTCTGTCATCATCAACCATTGAAGGAAGGCGCGATGTCTCCCTGACTCTTTGCACAGAGAGACAGACAGACAGACAGACAGACAGACAGACAGACAGGTGGATCGTGGTCTAGAGGTAACGCGTCTGTCTAGAAAGTGAAAAGTCCGGGTCGGAAGTGTGCGGTGGTTTGAATCCCGTTTGGATCCGAAACTTTTCCCCCATCCATTAGACCATGAGTGGTGGTCTGGGCGCTAGTCTTTCGGATGAGACGATAAACCGAGGTCCCGTGTGTTGCACATAATTATTTAGCGCACGTAAAAGAACCCACGGCAACAGGAGAGTTGTCCCTGGGAAAATTCTGTAGAAAAAAGCCACTCTGACAGGGAAACAAATACAGTTGCAGACAGGGAAAAACAAACCAAAAAAAGGGTGGTGCTGCTCTTGTGGCGACGTGCTCTACCCGGGAGGAGAGCAGCCCGAATTTCACGCAGAGAAATCTGCCGTGACTTAAATTGGTATAAATAAATAAATAAATAGACAGACAAGCAGACAGACAACAGACAGACAGACAGACAAATACTACACCCACTAGTGAACACGTGACCCTGTCATCACACACGCTACTCATCTGGTCATGCACGCACCCCCCCCCCCCCCCTTCCCTCCTGCCCATCCTCTGTATGCAGACAGGGACGAACCACAGAAAGGTTTCCCCTTGCTGGGGGCAGGGAGGTGGGAGGGGGGGGGGGGAGAGGGAGCGATGTGGGAGGAAGGGGTGGTGGTGGGAGGGGATGATGGGTAGGGGGGGGGGGGCTTAGTGTGTTAAACCAAACAGTGACAATCATTCTCAACCAAAAATAGCTTTTATTCACAGAAAGTCATACACTCACACACATCCTCTCTGCCTCCCTTCCTCCCTGCCTGCCAGTATCTGAATGATGTTGAGGTGTGAAGTTAAGGATGTTAATTAAGGATCTGGAGAGGTTGGCTGTTTGTTTTTCTTCAGCTTTATTTTGAATACCAGCAGCACAAGGTCGTGGTCGCTGCCTATGTCAGCTCCAGGGTAGGTTCTTGTTCTGGCTCTGTTGATGCTTGTATTCAAAATGAAGCTGAAGAAAAACAAACAGCCTGCAAACCCACGTATCAAATTTGACGTGGACAAACTCAAAGATCCAGATGTCGAGGAGATCTTCCAAGCTAAGCTTGGCGAACGCTTTGCGGCATTAACCCTCCTGGACAATGACATCAATGACCTCACCAACAACTTTAATGAGGCAGTCCGAGAAACAGCAGAGGAGGTACTCGGTCGTCAGAGGAATAAACACCAGCCATGGACTACCAATGACATCTTGGACCTCTGCGATACAAGAAGAGCACTGAAACCAACCAGGTCTTCCAACCCTAAAGAATACCGGGAGGCCAACAATCTTGTGAAGAAGTCAATGTTAAAGGCCAGAGAGAAGTGGATCAGTGATCAATGTGATGAGATCGAAAAAAGCATGAAAGTGGGCAACAGTAAAAAGGCATACGACACCCTGAAGAAACTCACAAAACCACTTCAAACCAAATCATCAGTCATTGAAGACAGCTCCGGAAACCTCCTCACAGAAAGCTCAGCTGCATTGAACAGGTGGTCTGAGTATTGTCAAGAACTGTACAACTACCCAATACAACCTGACAAGAGCATAATAGAAGAGAAAGCAGCAACATCAAGAGCACCCTCGCCATTACCTATACTGAGGGAAGAAGTGGAAGAAGCCATCCGCAGCTTACCAGTAGGAAAGTCCCCAGGAGCAGACAACATACCAGCAGAGCTGCTCAAGCAAGGTGGCGAAACAGTCATCACACATGTTACAGCTATCTATCAGAAGATTTGGGAGACAAAACAGTGGCCAACAGAATGGACACAATCACTCATCATACCCCTGCCCAAGAAGGGGAATTTACGCCAATGCCAAAACTATAGAACAATCAGCCTCATCAGCCACGCCAGCAAGATCATGCTCAAAGTTATTTTGAATCGACTAAAAAAGGAGGCAGAAGAACACCTTGCAGAGGAACAAGCTGGGTTCAGGGCAGGCAGGAGCACAATCGAACAGATTTTTAACTGCCACATCCTGATGGAAAAACATCTTCAACATCAGAGAGACCTGTTCCACAACTTCATCGACTTCAAGAAGGCTTTCGACAGAGTATGGCACGAAGGCCTGTGGCAGGTCCTCAGAATGTTTGGCATTGAAGAAGGACTAGTGCAAACCATTCAAGCATTATACCACACCGCAAGCAGTGCAGTCCTTCTGAACAATAAGGTCGGAGACTACTTCAAAACCACAGTTGGGGTCCGACAAGGATGCCTGTTATCTCCAGTCCTGTTTAATCTGTTCTTGGAAAACATTATGAGAGAGACCTTCCATGACTTCCACTCTACCATCTCCATTGGTGGCAGACCCCTCAACAACTTGCGGTTTGCCGATGACATTGACCTCATGGGCGGAAGTAACACAGAGCTGCAAGATCTTACGACCAGACTTGAGAACAGAGCTGGAGCATATGGGTTGGAGGTGAGCTCGGAGAAAAGTAAAGTACTTGTGAACAGCACGAGCAACGCCACTGCTAAAATTTACATGAACGGCCAACAACTGGAGGAATTAGACGCTTTTAAATACCTTGGCGTTACACTCACAAAGGACGGGCGATCGACGACAGAAATCAAGGTCAGAATAGCCATGGCAACATCTTCCATGACAAAACTCACCACCATATGGAAAAGTAAAGAGATCAGTTTCCCAATCAAACTAAAGCTCTACAAAGCCCTAATTCAGACTATCCTGCTGTACGGAAGTGAAACCTGGACATTGACTGCTGAAACAGCAAAGCGAATCCAGTCATTTGAAACAAAATGCCATAGAAAACTACTGGGCATATCCTAGAGAGAACGAAAGACCAATGAATTTGTCAAGAGTCAAATAACACGGCTGGCAGGTCCACAGGAACCCCTTCTCACCATCGTCAAGAAGAAAAAGCTGACATGGTTCGGCCACGTCACCCGCCACAACACTCTGCCAAAAACAGTACTGCAGGGAACACTCGAAGGTGGCAGAAAGAGGGGAAGACAGAACAAGTCATGGATGGACAACATCAGAGAATGGACCAGGATGAATGACTCGGCACTACTGCGCAGAGCCGAGGACCGAGATGGATGGAGGAGGCTTACCACGGCATCGTCTTTCGTGTCTCCCCCACGACCGCCAAGGTCACGGGTCTGATGATGATGATGATGATGATGATGATGATGATGATGATGATGATGATGATGATGATGATGATGAATGATGATGATGAGAGGTTGGAGGGAAAAGGTCGGGAAGAGGGTCGGTACAGGTTGGGTAGATGTTTGTAAAGGGGGGGGGGGGGGGGCATTGGGTGGTTTTGTGCAATCAGCGTTTGTCTGCTTGTGTAAGCAGTTTATTGTTGTTATAATTGTTATTGTGATATCCTTATCATCACCATAGTCTTCATCATCACCATCATCATTTAGGCAATTGCTATCGTGGTGTTAATGGGTTTTTTAATTTCCCTTTCTGCAAATCTATGCGTTAGTTTTTGTCTTTATGCACAGACAGGCAGGCAGACTACGATATATACAATTATTTATACATAATCATATATTATTATTATTATCATTATTATTGTTGTCATCCTTGTTATATAATTACACCGGCTTCTGTAACGAAGCAGTTTGTATCAGCACTCTAGCACCTTGGCATTGTTCTTTCATACACTGCAGGGTGAAAAAGCCCTCCCTCTGTAGCAGCCCTCCCTCTGTAGAAGCCCTCCCTCTGTAGCAGCCCTCCCTCTGTAGCAGCCCTCCCTCCCTCTGTAGCAGCCCTCCCTCTGTAGCAGCCCTCCCTCCCTCTGTAGCAGCCCTCCCTCCCTCTGTAGCAGCCCTCCCTCCCTCTGTAGCAGCCCTTCCTCTGTAGCAGCCCTCCCTCCATCCCTCTGTAGCAGCCCTCCCTCCTCGCTCTGTAGCAGCCCTCCCTCTCTCTGCAGCAGCCCTCCCTCCCTCTGTAGCAGCCCTCCCTCTGTAGCAGCCCTCCCTCTGTAGCAGCCCTCCCTCTGTAGCAGCCCTCCCTCCCTCTGTAGCAGCCCTCCCTCTGTAGCAGCCCTCACTCCCTCCCTCCCTCCCTCTGTAGCATCCCTCTTCCCTCCCTCTCTCCCTCTGTTCCTGTCTTGTGCCTCTCTGTGCCTTGCCACGCCAATGTGGATCGGTGGTCTAGAGGTCACGCGCCTGCCTAGAAAGCGAAAAGTCCGGGTCGGAAGTGTGCGGTGGTTTCAACCCCCGTTTGGGTCAAAAACTCCCCCCCCCCCCCACCTCCCATTCATTAGACCATGAGTGATGGTCTGGGTGCTAGTCTTTCGGATGAGACGATAAACCAAGGTTCCGTGTGTTACACATAATTAATTAGCGCACGTAAAAGAACCCACGGCAACGAGAGAGTTGTCTCTGGTAATAATTATGTAGAAAAAGGCCACTCTGACAGGGAAACAAATACAGTTGCAGACAGGAAAAGGCAAAATTAATAGGTGGCGCTGCTCTTGTGGCGACGCGCTCTCCACAGGGAGAACAGCCCGAATTTCACGCAGAGAAATCTGCAGTGGTATAAAAATATGAAATTTTAAAAAAATATAATAAAATACAAAGTGTTTCTTGATGTCATCAAGCAAGTCATCTGGTTGGCCGTTGCCAGGCGTCTTGTTGCTATGTCTTGGTCGCCTTCTATCATTGTTGTGTTGTGGTTTTGCTTTGCTACTCTCAACCTTTACTGGTGTGTGCGTGCGCACGCGCATACGTGTGTGTGTATGAGTGTGTGTGTGTGTGTGTGTGTATGTGTGTGGATGGGTGGATGCGGGGTGTGTGTGTGTGTGTGTGTGTGTGTGTGTGTGTGTGGATGGTGGGTGCAGGTGTGTGTGTGTGACGTAGATTGTTGTCGGTTTTTAAAATACTGTGTTGTTTCTTAATCTGTATTGTGTAATAGTGCATGCTGTGTAATCGCAATTTTAAAATGCCACATAATTTCTCTAGTTTGAGACATTAAAGTCTTCTTGAGTCTTTCTTTCTTCTCTTCTTCCTTCCTCCGCTACAGCTTCCAGGATCAGCAATGGCGAGATTTTGGGGGGTATGCTAGCATTTTGTTGCCCACCACCTTTGATAAGTGAAGTGTTATCCTTCTTGATAACGGGTCAAAGCCTAACGCCATTCAGAAACATAGGCTTCGCTTGCGTAAACGACTGACAAGACTTTTGGCCAAGCCCAGTGTGTGTGTGTGTGTGTGTGTAAGTGTGTGTGTGTGTGTGTGTGTGTGTAAGTGTGTGTGTGTGTATGTGTGTGTGTGTGTGTGTGTGTGTGTGTGTGTGTGTGTGTGTGTGTGTTTTGTGTGTAAGTGTGTGTGTAAGTGTGTGTGTATGTGTGTGTGTGTGTGATTCAGATTCAGAATATTTTATTTGCCATTTAAGTCAAGTAGACTTATTTGACACAACAACAAAATGTGGTTGTGTGTGTGTGTGTGTGTGTGTGTGTGTGTGTGTGTTATACCAAACATTTGCACGGTTGCTAGCCAGGCGAAAAAAGAAAGAAAATACAGCAAGACAGACAGAAAGAAACAGATTAAAAAAAAGACTGAAAGTTCCCTAAGGGTTTTTCCACAAAACGTTAAACTGCCCCCCAAATCATCCATCCACCCTCCTGTCAACAGATCTTTCCACATGACGGGTAGAGTCTCTAAAAGTACAACGGCACACTGCACGCAGACACCCGTCTAAAGAGGTGAAAAGGGGTGGGGGGGGGGGGGTGCAGGGGTCTCAAAGCCTTTGGCAAAGTTGTTGCTCCACTGACCTTCTTTGTACCCCACTGAACAGATCAGCTGAACGGAACGAGCACAGACAGAGGGAGAGCATACAGACTGAGGGAGAGCATACAAGACAGAGGGAGAGCATACAGCCAGAGGGAGAGCATACAGCCAGAGGGAGAGAGTACAGAGGGAGAGCATACAAGACAGAGGGAGAGAGTACAGAGGGAGAGCATACAGCCAGAGGGAGAGAGTACAGAGGGAGAGCATACAGACAGAGGGAGAGAGTACAGAGGGAGAGCATACAGACAGAGGGAGAGCATACAGACAGAGGGAGAGGGAGCATACAGACAGAGGGAGAGGGAGCATACAGACAGAGGGAGAAGGAGCATACAGACAGAGGGAGAGCATACAGACAGAGGGAGAGCATACAGACAGAGGGAGAGCGTACAGACAGAGGGAGAGCATACAGACAGAGGGAGAGCGTACAGACTGAGGGAGAGCGTACAGACAGAGGGAGAGCATACAGAGGGAGAGCATACAGACTGAGGGAGAGCATACAGACTGAGGGAGAGCGTACAGACTGAGGGAGAGCATACAGAGGGAGAGCATACAGACTGAGGGAGAGCGTACAGACTGAGGGAGAGCGTACAGACTGAGGGAGAGCATACATACTGAGGGAGAGCGTACAGACAGAGGGAGAGCGTACAGACTGAGGGAGAGCATACAGACTGAGGGAGAGCGTACAGACTGAGGGAGAGCGTACAGACAGAGGGAGAGCATACAGACAGAGGGAGAGAGTACAGAGGGAGAGCATACAGACAGAGGGAGAGGGAGCATACAGACAGAGGGAGAGCATACAAGACAGAGGGAGAGCATACAGAGGGAGATCATACAGACAGAGGGAGAGCATACAGACAGAGGGAGATCATACAGAGGGAGAGCATACAGACAGAGGGAGAGCATACAGACAGAGGGAGAGCATACAGACAGAGAGGGAGAGCATACAGACTGAGGGAGAGCATACAGACAGAGGGAGAGCATACAGACAGAGGGACAGCATACAGACAGAGGGACAGCATACAGACTGAAGGAGAGCGTACAGACTGAGGGAGAGCGTACAGACAGAGGGAGAGCATACAGACAGAGGGAGAGGGAGCATACAGACAGAGGGAGAGCATACAGACAGAGAGAGAGCATACAGACAGAGGGCCTGCATTGCCACAGCCTTTCGTCTTCAATCAAGGGGTAGACCCACAACTGTCGTCTGTGCGATATGAGAGACCAGCGCATTTTCTTCTCTTCTCCTACCCTCCCCCCCTCCCCCCCCCCCCCCCCCACCCCCCCACACCTACCCCAACTTGAAAACTGTAGGGCGTGACGTCTTTTTCTCTCTGTCACTGCACTGCAGGTCTCTCCTTTCACACACTCTCTCTTCAGAAAAACCAAAAAGAATGGAAAAAAAATTGGTCCTGACAGAGGTGATAGCCGAGTGGTTAAGACTGATTTCAATCTGGCGTGTGTCCATCAAATTCTGCGTTCGAATCTCGACGTCGGCGTCTGGTGAATTGAGGGTAGGGATTTTGTTTTTTCGGTCACGGTCAACTTTTAGATGCAGACCTGCCAGTGCCTTGAGAAGTTCTGTATGATTATACACATGCAGAATATCAAAAACGCACGTTAACGCTCCCCTAATTCATGTCAGTGTTGGTTGGGTTACTGAAACACAAACATAGCCAGCATACATCCCCACTGTTGGCCGTCGCTCCTTCTCTGTTTCTGGTCCATCCACCTGGAATGACCTCCCTCTTTCACTTCGTCAAAAGCCTTCACTTGATTCCTTCAAATCCAGCCTCAAAACACACTTATTTCCTACCTGAGACTTTCCCCCCACATATCTGTCCCTAATTTTCAACAGCATCTTTCACCTTCTAAGTGTTGTTCCGTGTGTGTGTGTGTGTGTGTGTGTGTGTGTGTGTGTGTGTGTGTGTGTGTGTGTGTGTGTGTGTGTGTGTGTGTGTGTGTGTGTGTGTGTGCGTGCGCGCGTGTGCGTGCGTAGTGCGCGCGCATGGATTTGAAATCTGTTGCTCATTATGTTTAAGGAGAGTTGCATGCCTGTAAATGATTGAGTGCGAGCGCTTAAGATTCATCGCTATATAAATTCCATATATTATTATTATTATTATTATTAAGTCGGAATGCGGCTACCTTCACCCTGGGCACAAACGGTCGCATTACGCAAAATTTCACCATTGGTGAACCTCGGA
>CM054136.1:88319024-88381524 GCA_028751875.1 Rapana venosa | reverse complement strand
AAGAGTAAGCCATTGTGTGCTTGTGGGAACGGATGGCAAAATTTACAAAAAACTGCATACACACAGGGACTGGATTAAGAAAAGCACATGAGTGCTTATTTATTTATTTATTTATTTATTTATTTATACCACTTTAAGTCACGAGATTTCTCTGCGTGAAATTCGGGCTGCTCTCCCCGGGGAGAGCACGTCGCCACAAGAGCAGCGCCAACCCTTTTTTTTTTTTTTTTTTTTTTTTGGTCTGCAACTGTATTTCTTTCCCTATCAGAGTGGCTTTTTTCTAAGAATTTTGCCAGGGACAACTCTCTTGTTGCCGTGGTTCTTTTTTCGTGCGCTGCATAATTTTCTGTAACACACGGGACCTCGGTTTATCGTCTCATCCGAAAGACTAGCGCCCAGACCACCACTCATGGTCTAATGGATGGGGGAAAAGTTTCGGGCCCAGACGGGATACGAACCCGGACTTTTCGCTTTCTAGACAGGCGCGTTACCTCTAGACCACCGATCCACCGAAATAGGAAAATGATCACTGCAACCACACTCAGGGACAGCTGTTTCTATAATATTTTTGGGATCAGTAACATATAAATGATCAATTAGTGTGTTGGAGACATTGGTTATACGTGTCGGTGATTGTATTAATTGAGTCAGACCATAGGATTTATAAGTGAGGTTCCAGTTTATTTATTTATTTTTTTTGTTGCTTATTCCATTATCCTCGAAATAAAAGAATAAAATAAAATAAAACACACACACAATCACTTGAAAGTGTGATACAGTCATCCACATGTAGCGTTAGAGGAGTGTCTGCTTCCTCAGGGCTACAAGGTTCTAGTCTGCTGGTGTCTTTGCTGGATGAGCACAGGGTTTTCTTGGCATTTTTACATATAAGGATCTTGTCATGGACTTGTGCTTTGTCCAAACAAGTCTCTGTGAGGAACCTGAACAGTTCATTTTTGTTCTCATTTACCTGCAAAAAATGTTGCCAGTTTCCTGGAACCTGTGCTGAAGCCATAACCCTTCTTCGAGCACCAGAATCTGGCTTTTTTCCATGTAGCAGACGTCAAGCTGTCAGCCCTAATGGCTATAGACATCAAAAGCAATGAAAACCCATGATACTGAATCAAGCTGGCACATAATGTATGGAAAGACAGATGGCATCCACATATGCCTGAAAGGTAGTTGTCAGCTTTGTGATGGCATTTAGATGAGAGCAGCACCATCAACAAGCCTGGCATCTACTTGTGGAGCTCTGTCAGGAATAAGGACAAGTACTATTTCATGAAGGATATTTTGTGCAGTCAGGAGTCTTTAAGGAGACAGTTCTGCTTTCAGTGACATCATCCAGTACATCATCAGGAATGGATGTAAAGTTGACAGCAACCGCAGCACAGATCTCATCAGAAAATGAAGCTGAACAACTATTACCAAGCCATGTTTCTGGACCTGAAGACAAGAAGTCAGATCAGCTTTGGCCCTGATCTAAACTGACCAAGTGCAGGTCAAGTCAAGTCAAGTCAAAAACACTCTAATCAGCCCATGGAGGACAGTTACGAAACTGACAGGCACTCTGATACGACACAAGAAAGACACAAGAAGGCAACATTTTATATTGTATAAACATTCCAAACTTCAAACAAAAAAAATATCACAAACACACACACACACACACACACACACACACACACACCCACACACGCACGTACGCACGCACGCACACATACACACACACAGAGAAACTCTCAACTCAAATGATTTAATTACATAGATAGAGTACAACCATTGCAATAGGGGAATAGCAGATTTTTTTTAAACCAACAAAATATGACAAAGTACAAACGTCTGTGTTATCTCATACTCCACTGCCTCCACTATGATTAATGAGACTACACAGGCACTTACATAATACTAGACATAAATACATTTTCTTATGCATCTGCACATACGCCAACACACATGCACGCATGCACACACACAAGCACACGCAGAGGAAGAAAGAAAGAGAGAGTTCCCATTTTTAGACTGACAAGATAGGTGAAAATGAAGACACCATTTTTAGATTGAGAAGACAGGTACAATATGAAACACTGCAGTAACACACGCACACCCCACACACACACACACACAACACACACACACACACACACACGCACGCACGCACGCACATAAAGTTCCTATTTTTAGATTGACAAGATTCGTAAAATTTGAAACACTGCAGTAACACACACACATGCACGCGCACGCAGACACTCCACCCAACCACACACACACACACACACACACAGAAGTGAAGGCTTTGTACTGGTAGCCATTAAGACGTTAAATAAACTTAACATAATGACTTTCCCGAGCACACTAAGACATTTAAGATCAACAAGATGTTCTGTACTGACTTTAATGGCGATAGCATCGGTAATCTGTCGAAAAATTTAATGAGTCAAGTGCTTGCACACAAAAACACAGAAAGGAAGAAAGAAAGATAGATAGATAGATAGAGTCAGACAGACAGACAAACAGACTGACAGACAGACAGACAAAGTAGACAGACAGGCAGGCAGGCAAACACATATTGATTGATTGATAATCTTTATTCCCAAGGGTAGCAGATACCTATTGACATACTTTTTTTCATCCGGCCCTTGCCCTGAGAAGGGACTATCTTTAATAATCACAACTAATAATTTCAAGCAAAAATAAACAAGGATGTTTTTTCATATGAAAGAGAGAGAGAGGAGAGAGAGAGAGAGAGAGAGAGAGAGAGAGAGAGAGAGAGAGAGAGAGAGAGAGTGTGTGTTATATTGTTAATCTAAATCCAGCATCAACACACTCAAATCAGTGAGGAAGCTGATATACAAAAAATATAAAAAGAGACCAAATGAAACAACAATGACACACACACACACACACACACACACACACACACACAACACACACACACACACAAGAGAGAGAGAGAGAGAGAGAGAGAGAGAGAGAGAGAGAGAGAGAGAGAGAGAGAGAGAGAGAGAGAGAGAGAGAGAGAGAGATTTTGATCCTAATGGTGTACCATACTTACGCACTGGGTTATTCAACACATAAGTGGCTGTGCCGACATTCACACAAACAAGACAACAGTAGATGACTGAAAGTCACTGTGACAAGTACAACGTCCTCTGCTAGAGTTACAAATACTGTTTACAAAAGTCTAATTCAATAATGGTGAAATGGTGCATTGATTAAAAGAACATTACAACAAGGAAACAGGCTGGAAGGGGAGAAGGAGGCTGGTAGGGGGCAGGGTAGAGGGAATGGCTGATTAAGTCTACCAGTCAGTTAGATCTAGGTCACGCTTTGCCGCCCTAGAATTGTGTAAGAAGAGTAAATCAGCTATATCTACAGTTTCTGATCCTAAAACGTAATCAGACGGTCAAAATTACTCATAAAGGAATGTATGCTTACTTTCATTTGTGGTATTCATTACTAGATCTAATCCTACTTTGCACCTCTAGCATCGCCATTTGCATGAAGTCTGCTAGGTCTTTCATCTTTCATGATGATGGAGTCTGCTAGGTGCTCACACAAAAGTGGTTACCCAGTTAGGCGTCTTCAATTTAAAGTAATTCAAAGTTTTACTCCTTATTTATATGATTTTATGACAAACCAGGCTCCGATTTTGAAACTCATATTATCAATCCATGATCAAAGAAGAACAGAGATGGTAAAAAAATAGTACAAAGTTAACGTCATGAAGTTCTTTTAGGCTAGGGGGAAAGTGGAAAAGTGAAACACCCCCCACACTGTGTGTGTCAGAGGTTAGGGCCTCAGTGGCTTCTGGGTAGGTCAGCAGTTGGGGGGGGACTAGACTTATCTATGGCAAACCGAAGGTGTCAAAATTGTCCAGTTCCAGGAGTGTTGCATAATATAATTGTTTACCACGTCTCCCAGGGGACACAAAGTCATTGTTTCCTACGTGAATATTGTTGACACTGGTCCTAAGTATATGTATGCACACTGGCTTCTCGTCACTCTCTAAGACACATAGAAAAATCTAAGCAGCTCTGCTAAACACCTCCTCCCCCAAAAAAAGAAAACAAGAGAGAGAAATTCTTTTATATCAAGGATAATGAAATAAGCACTCATGTGGGTTGTTGTTTTTTTATATCTAGTCCCTGTGTGTATGCGGTTTTATAAATTTTGTCATCCGTTCCCACCTACAATGGCCTACTTTTCCAAAAAGCAGAACAGGATTTAATGTGTACGCAAGATGTTCTGCGTGCGTTGCACACAGGACCTCGGTTTATAGTCTCATCCGAAGGACTTTTGGGGAGAGTGGAGTCGGCACTGATGTTAACTCTAGAGGAAAATATCCCCTTGAACGGGATTCGAGCCCTGGTCGTCAGATTGCGAGCGCAATGTTCTAACCACTAGGGTATCCCGTCCCCAAATATATATATATATATATATATATATAATATATAGAGAGAGAGAGAGAGAGAGAGAGAGAGAGAGAGAGAGAGAGAGGAGAGAGAGAGAGAGAGAGAGAGAGAGAGAGAGAGAGACTGGTCACAATAATCGAAGCAATGCCGTACAGTATGCACACACTCCTTTTTCCTCGATACACATGTACTGCTCTCTCTCTCTCTCTCTAACTCCAGAGATGAAGATAAAGCAGATGAGAGAGAGAGATAAAGTATAGATAAAGTATGTGTAAAATTTATCCCATGCTACCCTTTTCCACTGCTACAGTGTGGGTGAAATTTATCCTATGCTACCATTTTCCATTGCTATAGTATGTGTGAAATTTATCTTTCATTGCTATAATATGTGTGAAATTTATCCCATGCTATCATTTGTCATAGATACAGTATGAATGAAGTTTATCCTATGCTTTTTCATTTTTCATTCCTGTGTGAAGTTTATCTTATGCTTTCATTTTTCATTGCTATAGTATGTGTGAAGTTTATCCCATGCTTTCATTTTTCATTGCTATAGTATGTGTGAAGTTTATCCCATGCTTTCATTTGTCATAGATACAGTATGTGTGAAGTTTATCCCATGCTTTCATTTTTCATTGCTATAGTATGTGTGAAAATTATCCTATGCTTTCATTTTTCATTGCTATAGTATGTGTGAAGTTTATCCCATGCTTTCATTTTTCATTGCTATAGTATGTGTGAAGTTTATCCTATGCTTTCATTTTTCATTGCTTAGTATGTGTGAAGTTTATCCCATGCTTTCATTTTTCATTGCTATAGTATGTGTGAAGTTTATCCATGCTTTCATTTTCATTGCTATAGTATGTGTGAAGTTTATCCCATGCTTTTCATTTTTCATTGCTATAGTATGTGTGAAAATTTATCCTATGCTTCATTTTTCATTGCATAGTATGTGTGAAGTTTATCCCATGCTTTCATTTTTCATTGCTATAGTATGTGTGAAGTTTATCCTATGCTTTCATTTTTCATTGCTATAGTATGTGTGAAGTTTATCCCATGCTTTCATTTTTCATTGCTATAGTATGTGTGAAGTTTATCCCATGCTTTCATTTTTCATTGCTATAGTATGTGTGAAGTTTATCCCATGCTTTCATTTTTCATTGCTATAGTATGTGTGAAGTTTATCCCATGCTTTCATTTGTCATTGCTACAGTATGTGTGAAGTTTATCCTATGCTTTTCATTTTTCATTGCTATAGTATGTGTGAAGTTTATCCCATGCTTTCATTTGTCATTGCTACAGTATGTGTGAAGTTTATCCTATGCTTTTCATTTTTCATTGCTATAGTATGTGTGAAGTTTATCCTATGCTTTCATTTTTCATTGCTATAGTATGTGTAAAATTTATCCTATGCCTACATTTGTCATAGATACAGTATGTGTGAAGTTTACCCTATGCTTTCATTTTTCATTGCTATAGTATGTGTGAAAATTATCCTATGCTTTCATTTTTCATTGCTATAGTATGTGTGAAGTTTATCCCATGCTTTCATTTTTCATTGCTATAGTATGTGTGAAGTTTATCCCATGCTTTCATTTTTCATTGCTATAGTATGTGTGAAGTTTATCCCATGCTTTCATTTTTCATTGCTATAGTATGTGTGAAGTTTATCCTATGCTTTCATTTTTCATTCCACTTACACCCCTGCTCCCCCCACCTGGTGTATTGTGGCCTAAGGCCGATGCATCATTAAACCAGTTCAGAGTTCAGAGTTCTCTCTCTCTTCTCTCTCTCTCTCTCTCTCTCTCTCTCTCTCTCTCTCTCTCTCTCTCTCTCTCTCTCTCTCTCATCAACACTGCAGGATGTATTTATCATTTTTTTCTTTTGTTTATGAGAGACATTGCATTGCAAATCTTCACTGTCAAGGGCAACTGTAATGAATGACACATGATCACTACTCCCAGGATGTTTCTCTGTAATCTTTTCAGCAGCAGTAAGATATGTTGATGCAGGTGATTAATGTCACTTGGCCGCCCTATCCGTCCGTCCGTCCTTCCGTCTGTCTGTCTGTCTGTCTGTGTGACTATTCACCTCTGTCTTTTCTCCTCATGTTGTCACTGACTGTTTGCCTTTCTCTTTTCTGTCTGTGTTTTTCTCTGTGTACATCTCTGTCTGTCTGTCTGTCTGTCTGTTGTTTTTCTGTTTGTTTTCACAACTATCGTTATACTCCTGATAAAGTATTCAGTCGATTCACACACACACACACACACACACACACACACACACACACACACACAAGCACACACACACACACACACCACACACACACAAGCACGTAAACACACACGCACGCTAGCAAGCACACAGGCGCGCACACACATACACACAAGCTCGCACACAAACATAAATGCACGCATGCACGAACGTGTGCGCGCTCACACACACACACACAGTATCTCCATTTATCTATCTATCTATCTATCTATCTATCTTATCTGTCTGTCTGTCTGTCTGTCTATTCCACTTAAGGATGTATCAAACACTTTGATAAACTGTAAGACGTTGTGAACACAAAGAATAGCATCTAATAAATTCCATGCGCCCTTTTTATTGTTTAAAAAAAGTATAAAATAAAGTGAAATAAAATAGAATTAAAACAAATTAAAAAACCAAATGAAAAGCTATGAAGGATGAAGGAAGGGAATAAACTCGTGCACGAGCTAGTAGTCTACAGGATTGTTTCCCTTAGACCATGTTTCCACTGCTTCTTTTGCCAGTGATGCTGACAGCAGTGCCGTGGTGGTGTGGTGGTGATTATGATGGTAAGAACAGCTACATCGACGATGGCAATGAGGATTTCTGTTTGTATATCGAGGGTGGCGCCCATCTCCTCTCCCTCGCTGCTTTACCTTCCCTGACTCTAAAAAGGGCAGGTACCCATTTACAGCTGGGTGAACTGGGGGACTGCGCTGAAGCCAAGGCGGCAAACGGTCACCCATCCAACTAGTAACCACGCTCGACGCTGCTTAACATTGGCTTGGGGAAAGCGAGTGCTCCGACCACTGAGCTACCCCGTCCCCGAAAAAACAACAGGCATAATTTCAAAAGAGCTGTGCCTCTCCCAAGAGTTGATATTTCAAAAATAAGTTTTCTCTACAGTAGTGGTATCTTGTGGAATCAGCGTCCATCGTCTCTTAAAGAGATCTCCAATCATAAATAAAGGTAAAGGAGTCCCATAACCTATAAGGTCGTAGGGGAGCGAGGCGTCAGAGACCTCACTTCTCTAGGGCCAGCATATTGAGGGCGGCGCCCATCTCCTCTCCCTCGCTGCTTTACCTTCTCTGACCCTAAAGAGGGCAGGTACCCATTTACAGCTGGGTGAACTGGGGGAACTGTACTGAAGCCAAGGCGCGCAAACGGTCACCCATCCAACTGGTAACCACGCTCGACGCTGCTTAACTTGGCTGGGGGAAAGCGAGTGCTCCGACCACTGAGCTATCCCGTCCCCAATCATAATTCCGTTAAATTTTTTTAATCACTTTTTTTGATGAAATGGGTTTTATATGACAAAACGTATAGTACTGAAGTTAAAGATATACATGAATAGTGATGTAGCATACTCTTCTTCGTCAAACACTCTGACAGCAACTCCTGTTGTCTGTTATACCAGCGAAAATGCGTCACGCTGCCGTTAAGCGCCTGACAAGTCAGGCCCAGGGCATCTAACTTGGCATGAGAGAGAATTGTTATCTTTGAAGCCTTTCTGGGGGAAAAAAAAGCAGGAGAATGGACCAAGAAGGTAGAAAATAAAGGAGGTGGCAGGAAGAAAAAAAAAGGCAGAAACAAAGAGAGTGATAGAAAAAAGGAAATTTTTGTAGTACAGACTTTCCAGAATATGGGGACACTGACAGGTCCCCCCGGCATACTCACGGGGGTATGTAGCATATGGAGGTCAGTGCTGCATTGTTATTGTTATTAATGAGTTTCTTTGCAAGTGTACATACAATGTGTGTGTGAGCGCGCGCACGCGCACGTGCGCATGTATGTGTATGTGTCTATGTTGTGCGTGAGTGAGTACGAGACCTCAAGCGCAGACGTGGAATGTATATGCGTGTTGAGAGCATATATGCCCGTGTGTTGTTATATGTGCAGTGAAGGTATGCGTGCATGCGACGTGTGCGTAGGTTGTATGATGAACGGCGTACGTCCCTGAATGTGTGCGTGCTTTCGGTGTCCATGAATGTAGTGCATGCTCTCTCTCTCTCTCTCTCTCTCTCTCTCCTCTCTCCTCTCTCTCTCTCTCTCTCTCAAGAATACTTACTGAAAATTTCACACAGAATTTGATTGGATGGTCTAATATAGCATTCTAGAATGTTCTTGTTATTGTTTTAGTTATTGTTTATTGGTTCCTGTTGTTTATCCTTGATATTACTTTGTGTTCAGTTTGAAGCTGAGTTTACACCAGACCTTAAGAGTCCATTTATTGAGAGCTCTTTTCTTTTCATCATGTTAAATGCATCATGTCATTTTTCTTGTAATCATTTGTATTTACAAAAGAAAATAGGCCACATTGGGTAATGACAATAAATTGGTCAAAGCCTCCATCTCTCTCTCTCTCTCTCTCTCTCTCTCTCTCTCTCTCTCTCTCTCTCTCTCTCTCTCTCTCTCTTATAAATTCACCTCTTTATGACATTAGTCAATGATATACTGATCCAGATCACGGCCTTGAAGTGTGGTATAACATTTTCTATAGCATATATTATAAACATGCACTTCTCAGAATTAAAAGAGCTTTTTTCCAATTTAAAGAGTTCGACATACAACAACCCCTGCCCCCCCCCCCCCCCACCCCCCATGGCTAAACAAAGAACTTCAAACTGCTTTTCACCTCCGAGATCATCCTCTAAACCAAGATTATCACCAAGAATAGAGAAAACAAAGAAATACAAACTGTTCTTTATCACGGAGATTATCTACAAAAGAAAACTTACTGTGAAGAATAGAGAATTAACTAAGGACAGGTTATCACGAAGAATAGAGAAAACGAGTGGTTACATTTCTCATACAACATAGATATTTATCAACATGTCCCGGATTCCGGGATACGATAAATCAAAATAAAGATAACAAATCTATAAGGAAGCTGTACATCAATGCACTATTTGTTAAAATAAAATCGTATCTGCTTTGATCACCTCCACCAATATATCTGCCAATAAACTCAATAAGAGTTTGTCAGCTGTAGCAAATCAATGACTACAGAGGTGCTCTTCTTCTTCTTCTGCTTCTTCTTCTTCTTCTTTTTCTTCTTTCTTCTTCTTTTTCTTCTTCTTCTTCTTCTTCTTCTCTTCTTCTTCTGCTTCTTCTTCTTGCTCTCTTCTTGTTCTTCTTGTTCTTCTTGATTCTTCTTTTCTTCTTTTCTTCTTCTTCTTCTTCTTCTTCTTCTTCTTCTTCTTCTTCTTCTTCTTCTTCTTCTTCTCTTCTTCTTCTTCTTCTTCTTCTTCTTCTGTCTTCGTTCTTCTTCTTCTTCTTCTTCTTCTTCTGTCATGGAACGCTCAGACATTAACAAGTGTTATCTGTCACAGGAGCAAAAATGTGCTGCTGTTGTTCACATTCTGCTGTTCACATTCTGGGCACTGTTTACATTCTGGGTACTGTTTACATTCTGGGCACTGTTTACATTCTGGGTACTGTTTACATTCTGTTTACATTCTGGGCACTGTTTACATTCTGGGTACTGTTTACATTCTGTTTACATTCTGGGCACTGTTTACATTCTGGGTACTGTTTACATTCTGGGCACTGTTTACATTCTGGGTACTGTTTACATTATGTTTACATTCTGGTTATTGTTTACATTCTGGGCACTGTTTAGATTCTGGGCACTGTTCACATTCTTGGCACTGTTCACATTCTGGGCACTGCACGTTGTTCACATTCTGGGCACTGCATGTTGTTCACATTCTGGGCACTGTTCACATTCTTCTGTTCACATTCTGGGCACTGCACGTTGTTCACATTCTGGGCACTGCACGTTGTTCACATTCTGGGCACTGCACGTTGATCACATTCTTGGCACTGCACGTTGATCACATTCTGGGCACTGCACGTTGATCACATTCTGGGCACTGCACGTTGTTCACATTCTGGGCACTGCACGTTGTTTACATTCTGGGCACTGCACGGATCTGGTACGGTTTCGGGGGATGGGTCAGTCCAAACACTCCCTCCAAGGGAGGCAACTGACCTTCCTCTGCTGGCCGGAAGTGGAAGTGCTGAACCAGAGTGGCCAGGTACAGGAAGAGTTCCATCCGGGCCAGTGACTCTCCCAGACACACACGGCGACCTGTCCACAATGACAAGTGATTACTTCACTGATACAATGACTAGACGACCTGTCCACAATGACCAGTGGTTACTTCACTGATACAATGACTAGACAACCTGTCCACAATGACCAGTCATTACTTCATTGATACAATGACTAGACGACCTGTCCACAATGACCAGTGATTACTTCACTGATACAATGACTAGACGACCTGTCCAAAATGATTGCTTCATTGACATAATGAACAGAAGACCTGTCAATAATGAACAATGATTACTTCATTTTTATAATGAATAGAAGACTTGTCCATATCAAACAATATTCACTTCATTTTTTAAATAGATAGACGACCTGTCTAAAATGAACAATGATTCCCTATTTATGTAATAAATACACGACCTGTCAATAATGAACGACAATTCCTTCATTTATTCAATAAATATAAAGACAGACAGAGGCATATCTATCTATCTTGCAATTAGAACTGTAAAAATACCAGAGGCCTGGATACTACAAAAAATGGAGAGAGGCCAAAAAAATCAACCAAACAAACCCCAACAACAGCAACAAAACAACTGCAGCCGAAATGGGGCTCTACAGGCCACTTAAGAGTCAAAGAGTCAGACAGGAGAAACAAATGAAAGCATTCTTGATGAACTCCCACTGCAAAGACAAATGTTGGCCTAAACGGATAAGCCCAGACTGAGATACGTTTGTCATACAAACAGAAACCCACAGACAACTCTGATGACGACAGTTCTCCAAGGTAAGGTTGAGGGCAGAAGGGAAAGAGGCAGACCACCAACATCCTACATTGCCAACATCACTGAGATCAGTGGTCTGGGAGGAGGGCTACAGGAGATGGTAGAACTCAGCAGAGACAGAGAAAGATGGCAAACCCTGGTGGTGGCATTGTGTGGAGCTCCTACCGACAACAGCCGTGATGGAGACAGTGGAGTTGAGTTGACACAAGTGAGAAAATACTCAGACAGCAAATACACCCGTTGCTTTGTAACGAGTATGTCTGCACCACGTACGAAAAGTTTCAGTTTTCTAGCAGTGAGATGCTCCCCCTCCCCCTTACTCGCCTCTCAGACTCATCTTGTGTTGCCTAACTCTAGTAGTTCTTTAGATAACCTGTGATTTAAAACTACTGTGCTATTATGTGCCTATCACTGTTAACTTGACAGAACATAATTATATGGTAGGACATCACATACATTTTTCTATATTTCAGTAGTCAGGGCTAATAAAGAAATACTTTTATCACAACTTCTATGATAAAGTTCAGAATTGTAACCATGATCAGACTATAAAAAACTAGTATTCAGCCAATATGTATTCTCACTGACCGTTTTTTTCTTGCTTAACTTCAAGTTCTTTATAGTCTCAGAACCATTCGGTCAATGCCCCTTTAGAAATGAAACGACAGACAGACAATAATTACCCATGCAATTACCCCGCAAATACCCCTTTAGAAATGAAACAACAGACAGTCAATTACCCATGCTGAAGGGAATGAACTCTTCATGCCGCGTCAGTTTCCCATCAGGCCCTAGAAACCTCTCAGGCCGGAAGTTCTCAGGATCTCCCCAGATTTCCGGATCCTGCAAAACATGGCTGAGGTAAGGGATGATGACGGTGCCCTTGGGAATGACGTAACCGCGGAAGGTGACGTCATGAGCGGGGGCGTGTGACACGGACAAAGGAACGATGTCTCCTTTCCTCAGCACCTCGCAGATGGTGGCCTCCAGGTAGGGGAGGTTGGGTTTGTCGGCCATGGAGGGCGGGCGGTGAGCTCCCAGGGCTTCAGAGAGCTCCTGGTGGCACCTGTCTTGCACGTGGGGGTGGTGGAGGAAAAAGAGCAGGGCCCACTGCAGAGCCGAGGACGTGGTTTCTGTGCCCGCCACGAACAGGTCCGTCACCCCACCGCATAGGTTCTCCTCTGTGGAAAAACAACCAAAACAACCCACGATGACGTGCATGGTTTTGTCTTTAAGACCAAGATGACATCACTTGATGCTCTTTAAGACCAAGATGACATCACTTGATGCTTTGTAAGACCAGGATGACATCACTTGATGCTCTGTAAGACCAGGATGACATCACTTGATGCTCTGTAAGACCAGGATGACATCACTTGATGCTCTGTAAGACCAGGACGACATCACTTGATCCTCTGTGAGACCAAGATGACATCACTTCATGCTCTGTAAGACCATGTTGACATCACTTGATCCCCTCTAAGACCAAGATGATATGAACGTTTCGTCTTTAAGACCAATCCAATCCGATCCTGTTTTTTCACAGCCCCGCTGACCACAGAGGCCCTATCGGGGCTGTCGCCTAGTCACACTTTAAACTACAGACGAAAACTGTGCAGCTATGTCCAGATAGATGATAACAGAGTCTAAAATGAATTCTACTGTCACTCCTTGTATCAACTCCCTGGCCAGCCATCAGGGTCAACCCAGAACGGTGACTGGTTTTGTAAGCCCAAGATGGCATCACTTGATGCTTTGTAAGCCCAATATGACATCACTTGACGCTTGTAAACCCAAGATGACATCACTTGAAGCTTTGTAAGCCCAAGATGACATCACTTGACGCTTTGAAAACCCAAGATGACATCACTTGACGCTCTGAAAACCCAAGATGACATCACTTGATGCTCTGTAATCCCAAGATGACATCACTTGATGCTTTGTAAAACGAAGATGACATCACTTGTTGCTTTGTAAGCCCAAGATGACATCACTTGACGCTCTGAAAACCCAAGATGGCATCACTTGATGCTCTGAAAACCCAAGATGGCATCACTTGATGCTCTGTAAGCCCAAGATGACATCACTTGATGCTTTGTAAGCCCAAGATGACATCACTTGCTGCTTTGTAAGATCAAGATGACATCACTTGATGCTCTGTAAGATCAAGATGACATCACTTGATGCTTTGTAAGCCCAAGATGAATCACTTGATGCTTTGTAAGCCCAAGATGACATCACTTGAAGCTTTGTAAGCCCAAGATGACATCACTTGATGCTTTGTAAGCCCAAGATGACATCACTTGATGCTTTGTAAGCCCAAGATGACATCACTTGATGCTTTGTAAGCCCAAGATGACATCACTTGCTGCTTTGTAAGATCAAGATGACATCACTTGATGCTCTGTAAGATCAAGATGACATCACTTGATGCTTGTAATCCCAAGATGACATCACTTGATGCTTTGTAAAACGAAGATGACATCACTTGTTGCTTTGTAAGCCCAAGATGACATCACTTGCTGCTTTGTAAGATCAAGATGACATCACTTGATGCTCTGTAAGATCAAGATGACATCACTTGATGCTCTGTAAGATCAAGAAGCCATGATCATAGTTAGATATTGCATATTGTATTCTTTGGTATCCGTTTTTGAAATAACTGCAGATAATGACTGCACAAAACTTGTTAATACAAACAGCCAACATCCATGGTATTGTCTTGAAGCAATCGATATTATCCAACGTTAAAGGAAAGCTGCATTGCATTGACTACAGATCCATCTTACTGGCTAAGAAATCATTTGTGTCATCATTGATATATCTTTGATACATGCTTTTTGATAATATGACTAATACCGAGCCGTGTCGACGCAGCAAACATCTTGCACATTACAAACCTGTCCGCTGATCCGAAAGAGTAGCCATTGTGTCCGTGAACATTGACAAAATTAAAAAACAAAACTACCGCATACACAAGCATATATTATTTTTAAAAAGCGCTTTGATTTGTTGCTTTACAAGATTCAGCGCTATATAACTTCCATACATTATTATTATTATTATTATTATTATGTATCATTCACGCTAAAAGTGAAATGATCTGGGACAAACGTTAAAAAAAATGCAATTGCCAAGACAAAAAAATTAGATTAGAAAACCGAAAAAAGATTAAAACAAAGAAAAGCAAGACATGGAAAACAACGAATGTGGAAAAAAGTTGTTTTATCTTGAATAAACAAATTACACCCAACTCAGCTCGAAATCGAATATTGTACTGAGGGTAATTGGATAAGCCAAGGGCTTCTTTACACCAGGCCCTCATGAGAGAAAAAGTGAAATAAACAAGAACAAATCAACGATTTATTAAACAAGATGATATAAAATAGCAATGAAATGAATACTCAAGCTACAATTCAATTTTTGAAAAATCAAGAAATCACTGAAAGACCACAAAAGTTAACCAGTCGAATGAATAAACAAGACCAATTAAACATGGATGAGCTCCCCTTCCTAACACCCCTTCCCTTAAACAACCAACCCTCCTCCAAAAGTCAACACACACACTCACCACGCACACACCACACACACACACACACAATACTACTACACACACACATATATATATATATATATATATATATATATATATATATATATATATATATATATATATATATATATATATATGCACATACCTATGCATAGACACGCACGCACATACACACACAAATCATCATGGATACAAATCAATATACATGTACATTTCCGCACATACAATATAATAGACTCATGTCATAATCATCAACATTTCATGACCATACATTTGCAAGGCAACTCAGATATGTACAGAGACAGAAGGCACAAAGCTGTACCCACCATCCAGCGTAGTATTTTCGTTTCCTCGGATGGTCTGCTTGTGAATCTGGTGCAGGTAGCTGTAGATGAAATCTGTGTTCTCTGCCACTTCCCCTTTCTCCTCTGCCAGGGTCTTCTTGTGCTCTTCAATGCGTTTGCCAGAAAAGCCGAAGACAGAGTCGCTGTTGGCCATCACTGTTTTGATCTTGAAAGGGTCCCCGGGTATGTAGCGCAGTATCGGCAGGAAGTTTAAGATGGCTGTCCCTGTCCAGTGACAAATTGGTTAGCATTGTGTGTGTGTGTGTGTGTGTGTGTTGTGTGTGTGTGTGTGTGTGTGTGTGTGTGTGTGTGTGTGTGTGTGTGTGTGTGTGTGTGGTGGTGTTCAATGTCAGTCTTTTGTCTGGTCTGCCTGATTGTGTTCAGAGCATTGGTCTAACAATCAGTCCTGATTTTTTGTTAATTTGGTTCCCCCCCCCCCCCTTTTGGGGGGGAGGGGGTCTTATTTTGTTGCCGTTTTTGTGTTTGGTTTGTTTGTTTGTTTGTTTTATTGTCTAATACATATTTCTACTTAGTACAGGACAGTTTTGCTCTTAGTTCTGAGATGATCTGAGGAAAAAAAGTTTAGGAGAAAACAAGCTTAAAGAATGATAAGAACAAAGCATAGCTCTAATATGTTCATATTCCGCGTGTGTTTTTAAACCAAACTGTACAATATTATTAGAATAGTTCGTTTATAGCAGGAAATGTTTCGAGGCAAAACTCACTTGAATCTTTTTTAAAGAATCAACAAGAACAACAACAACACCTTGTATAAGAAGAAAATTACAAAATAGATCTTTTATTTCCAAGTTTAGGTATTACTTACTGGCTTTAATTCCTGATTGCACTCAAAAATGAAAATATAAAGAATCGGAGGCAGTGGTTAGCCGCTGTGAAAACTCATTGCGTATCTGCAAGAGCTTAGGTTCTCACGTGCAGAAAGCAAATCAACATTATCTACACAAAATGGGGAAAAAATAATGCTGCATACATACTTACATACATACACATACATACATACATACATACATACATACATACATACATACATACATACATACATACATACATACATACATACATACCATACATACATACACACATACACACACACCTCCCATCAGCTTAAAGTTGGTATCAATGCACTGGATGTAGTGGTTGAAGGCGCTGTCATCGTACTGGAAGCGCTGTCCTAAAGTGATGGAGCAGATGTTGTTGGAGATGCTCATCTGGGTCAGTCGCCCCAGGGACGCAGGCGCCCCCTGGTGGTCCCGGATGGCCCGGATGTAGTGAGTGATCTCCTCTTGGATCTTTTCCGCCAGCAGGTTTTTGCCCATGCCCATCTGGCGGAGAATTTCCAGGCCTGTCTTGCGCTGCTCTTTCCATGGGGGGCCGGAGGCACTCACGATTCCTGGGTGTGAGAGAGAGAGAGAGTGAGAGAGAGAGAGAGAGAGAGAGAGAGAGAGAGAGAGAGAGAGAGAGAGAGAGTGAGTGAGAGAGAGAGAGAGAGTGAATGGCATTTGGTGGTCATGATTGACTGTCCCGCCTTGAAGTCGCCTGTCTAAGGGAAATCGGTGACTTATCGGTGAAGTGGATCGGTGGTCTAGAGGTAACGCGCCTGTCTAGAAAGCAAAAAGTCCGGGTCGGAAGTGTGCGGTGGTTCGTATCCCGTCTGGGCCCGAAACTTTTTCCCCATCCATGAGACCATGAGTGGTGGTCTGGGCGCTAGTCTTTCGGATGAGACGATAAACCGAGGTCCCGTGTGTTACAGAAAATTATGCAGCGCACGTAAAAGAACCCACGGCAACAAGGGAGTTGTCCCTGGCAAAATTCTTAGAAAAAAGCCACTCTGATAGAGAAAGAAATACAGTTGCAATGCAAAAAAAAAAAAAAGGTGGCGCTGCTCTTGTAGCGACGTGCTCTCCCCGGGAGAGCAGCCCAAATTTCACGCAGAGAAATCTCGTGACTTAAAGTGGTATAAAATAAAATTTAAAAAATAAAAATACATCCCCAAAGCGCGAACTCGCTGGCTTCATGAACGGTGGGGGAACAAGGTCGCAAGTGCAGCACCTCAGCAGAGGTCAGTCTCGGAGCTCTAGCCGAGGAGCTGACGGCCCGGGGTGGATCCGCCACAGAGACACTCCTTAGAGAGGACCTGACCCCTGGTGACAACGTCAGTACCAACTCCACTCCCCCCAAAGTCCTTCCCATGTCACCGTGGTCCCGAGCGCAAACGCACGCAGAACATCTTCTTGCACACATGTAAAAACCCCGTGCTACCTTTCGGAAGAGTAAGCACATTTCGTGGCAGTAGGAACAGACGACACTTTTTAAAAAAAGCATGTACATTGGTGTAATGAAGGGGACGGGATAGCTCAGTGGTCAGAGCACTCGCTTCCCCCCAGCCAAGTTAAGCAGCGTCGAGCGTGGTTACCACTTGGGTGGGTGACCGGTCGTTTGCGCGCCTTGGCTTCAGTACAGTTCCCCCAGTTCCCCCAGCTGTAAATGGCTACCTGCCTCTTCAGGGTCAGGGAAGGTAAAGCAGCGAGGGAGAGGAGATGGGCGCCGCCCTCAATATGCTGGCCCCTAGAGAAGTGAGGTCTCTGACGCCTCGCTTCCCTACGACCTTAGAGGTTATGGGACTCCTTTACCTTAGTGTGGTGTTTAGACATCAACCCCGAAGTGGGAATGGGACTAGCAGGATGGCAGGCAGGAACAGTGCACACACACAGTCTCTCCTTCCCTGAACCTCAGAGCTCAAGCAGAAACAAAGCAGCCCAGGCAAACCCTTCACAGCTGTCAGTTTCCCCCACTTTCAGCTCCTCTCAGCTGCTTTCCATTCCATCCCAGCCCAGCTGGTGCCGATTACAGCAGGAACTGAACACACTTAGACCAAGTAAAAGGAAGGGGCACGCTAAACTTAGCGCTCTTGACTGAGTGATGCTGGGTTTGCGCGCTGTGCCTTGTACCTAACACTGACGCACCTTTTCCCTTGGTAATCTTCTCCACAGTGAAGATGCGGGGACGGTCAGAGAAGACGTGGGCCATGGTGACCAGAGCTTCCCGCATGGCGGAGTAGCTGCCCAGCACCACGGCCAGCTGGCCCCCCAGGCGCAGGCTGAAGACCTCCCCGTGCTGACGCCGCCACGCCTGCAGCTGGGGCCGCGGGTCCTTGTCCAGCAGGTGCAGGTGGCCCAGCAGGGGCAGGGCAGGCCCGGGGCCCGGGGGCAGGCCCGGGGGTGGCCGCGTGGACAGCCAGCCCAGCAGACAGAGCAGCAGCAGCAGCAGCACCGTCCCCCCGCCCAGCAGCACAGAGGCAGCAGGGTCCGCCGCTGACAGCAGCGACATGGCCGTGATAGGAGGAGGGCAGGCAGGCAGGTAGGCAGGAAAATCAGGCAGGCAGGAAGGCAGGCAGGCAGGCAGGAAAATCAGGCAGGAAGGCAGGCAGGCAGGCAGGCAGGCAGAGAAAGCTGAAAAGGAACGCGTGCAGAGAGGCGAACTATAAATGATGAAGGTCAAGGTGTCCCATAACCTATGTGGTCGTTGGGGAGCGATATGTCAGAGACCTCAGCTTCTCCAGGGGCCAGCATATTGAGGGCGGCGCCCATCTCCTCTCCCTCGCTGATTTACCTTCCCTGACCCTAAAGAGGGCAGGTACCCATTTACAGCTGGGTGAACTGGGGGAACTGTACTGAAGCCAAGGCGCGCAAACGGTCACCCGTCCAAGTGGTAACCACGCTCCATGCTGCTTAACCTTAGCTGGGGGAAAGTGAGTGCTCTGACCACTGAGCTATCCCGTCCCCAATAACTCTGTGTGTGTGTGTGCGTGCGCGCGCGCGCGTTTCTCTCTCTCTCTCTTCCTCTCTCTCTCTCTCTCTCTCTCTCTCTCTCTCTCTCTCTCTCTCTCCTCTCTCTCTCTCTCTCTCTCTCTCTCTCTCTCTCTCTCTCTCTCTCTCTCTCTAAAAGACTCACACACACTCACACACACAAGTACGCACGCACGCAAGCACACACACACACATACACACATACGCACGCACGCATGCACACAATCACACGCGCACACTAACACACACAGACACACTAACACACACACACACAACACACACACACACACACACACACACACACAGAGTCTTTCGGATGAGACTATAAACCGAGGCCCCGTGTGCGAACGCAAGCAGAACATTTTGCGCACACGTTAAATCCTGTTCCACTTTTCGAAAGAGTAGGCCATTGTGTGCCGGTGGGAACAGATGACACAATTTACAAAACCGCACACACACGGGGACTGGATGCAAAAAAGCACATGAGTGCTTATTCCGTTATCCTCGATAAAAAAGAATAAATAAAAAATAAACACACACACACACACACACACTCACACACACACACACTAAAGCACCACACAGCACACTCAAGTAAAAGAGCAAAATAATGCACAACTCGTTCAATGTAGGACTACCTCCTGAAAATACAAATTTGACCTTGACATTGTAGAGATTAGGAACAGGAGCACACGTTAAGTGAATGATTACTGAATGACTGACTGATTGACTGACTGGCTGACTGGCTGACTGGCTGACTGACTGACTGACTGACTGGCTGCTGGCTGACTGACTGACTGATTGACTGATTGACTGGCTGACTGACTGACTGACTGATTGACTGACTGACTGACTGACTGACTGATTGACTGGCTGACTGACTGGCTGACTGACTGACTGACTGACTGACAGACGGACTGACTGAGTCTTTCTTAACTGAAGGAAAGGGATAACTAAACATTAGGGTTTGTTAGGTTGGGTTTTGTTTTTGAACATCCAGTGCTCAGTCTTGACAAGGAAAATGAATAACAAAAAAGGTAACAAAATCAACAAAAATCTGAAATAAAAACCAACCCCGCAGTAATATCAATATGAAAAGATTCATTTCAAAGTAGAAATCGGAAGGGAGGGGGGGGGAGATAGAGAGAGAGAGAGGAGAGAGAGAGAGAGAGAGAGAGAGAGAGAGAGAGAGAGAGAGAGAGAGAAGACAGACAGACAGACAGACAGACAGACAGACAGACAGACAGACAGACAGACAGACAGACAGACAGAACAAGCCACATCAACTTCAAAGACATGATTCAAACCCTTCCCCCATTTTTTTTTTAATGAAATAAAAACAATCGTCACACACATTATATTTACAGCATACCTGTCACAATTTTGTGTTGTTCACCTTCCCCTTCCCCCTATCCTGTCGTAATCTAGTATTTATTTATTCTTTTATATCGAGGATAATGGAATAAGCACTCATGTTCTTTTTTACATCCAGTCCCCGTGTGTATGCGGTTTTGTAAATTTTGTCATCTGTTCCCACCGGCACACAATGGCCTACTCTTTCGAAAAGCGGAACAGGATTTAACGCGTGCGCAAGATGTTCTGCATGTGTTCGCACACGGGGCATCGGTTTATAGTCTCATCCGAAGGGTAATGGAATAAGCACTCATGTGCATTTTTGCACATAGTCTCCGTGTGTATGCGGTTTTGTAAATTATGTCATCTGTTCTCACCGGCACACAATGGCCTGCTCTTACGAAAAGCGGAACAGGATTTAACGTGTGCGCAAGATGTTCTGTGTGCGTTCGCACACGGGGCCTCGGTTTATAGTCTCATCCGAAGGACTTTTGGGGAGAGTGGAGTCTGCACTGATGTTAACTCCAGGGTAAAATATCCCCTTGAACGGGAATCGAACCCGGGTCGTCAGATTGCGAGCGCAATGTTCTGACCACTAGGCTATCCTGTCCCCCTTAGACTGGAGAGCACCACTGAAGATTTTGCAACCATCTTGTGGTTGTTGTTTTTACTAACAGATCATTATTATACAGATATACTGACAGATTTCAAGGCACATACATACTTACTTACCAGGCTCAAGGGACGAGCGGTGTTGGTTTCTGAAAACTGCCTGAACAATTCCCTTCAGCGTAGTCAAGTGTAACGACACACCACAGGTCAGGCTATTTTATTCTCTTTCCTTAGTTAAGCCAACAGCTTAGTACGGTCATGCCGTGCTAGTGTGAGCTAGCCTAGTGTGTGAGTGACCTTATCATGGTAGAGCTGAATAAAGTGCATGTGTCCTGGCTGATGAAATGTTTGGTTCGGTAGGCCGTGGTGTACCGTCCCTTGACATTTCGGATAGGTACATGTGTCCCCTTTGATGAAACTTCGGTTCTGCATTGCCATGTCTGACGAAAGGTTAGTTCGGTACATGTGTACCCTATGATGAAACTTCGGTTCTGCATTGCCACGTCTGACGAAAGGTTGGTTCGGTACGTGTGTACCCTGTGGTGTTGGTAACCGAATACCGGGAAATGTTGTACACACACACACACACACGCACGCACGCACGCACGCACGCACGAATCAAGATGAGAGAGTAAATCACCTTTCTGTACACAAGTAAGTTAAAAAAAAGTATGTTTTCGTTTGTTACTTTTTTTGGTGTCAGTAGAGAAAGAGTTTTGACGTTAAAACTCTATGTACTGAGTTGGTTTTGTTGTTGTTGTTGTTCTTGTTATTGTTGTGGGTTGTTGTTTTTTTACAGAAATAAATGAAACGAAGAAACAAAACAAACTCTACTCTCCACCAGTCCCTATCAAACAAAGGCAATGGAAGGGAGAGAAGTGTAAAGAGGTCGACTGCATGAAGTCATAGTATTCTCTCCCTTTGAAGCACACACTCCCGTAAAATTTTAAGATTTGTTTCACTTCCTGATACGCTGTTCGTGGCTAGAATGTTACTGGGTTTTTTCTTTTAATGAACTAAAAGAAAAATTCAAGAACAAAGACATTTCAAAACTACAGAAAATGATGGCGCCATGAAACAGACAGAAACAGATGCAGGGAGACGAAACAGAGAGATAGAAAGACAGACAGAAATAGAGAGAAAGACAGACAGAAATAGAGAGAGATAGAAAGACAGACAGAAACAGAGAGAGATAGAAAGACAGACAGAGAGAGAGAGAAAGACAGACAGACAGAAACAGAGAGATAGAAAGACGGACAGAAACAGAGAGATAGAAAGACAGACAGAAACAGAGAGAGATAGAAAGACAGACAGAAACAGAGAGAGATAGAAAGACAGACAGAAATAGAGAGATAAAAAGACAGAAACAGAGAGAGATAGAAAGACAGACAGAAACAGAGAGAGAGATAGAAAGACAGACAGAAACAGAGAGAGAGAAAGACAGACAGAAACAGAGAGATAGAAAGACAGACAGAAACAGAGAGAGATAGAAAGACAGACAGAAACAGAGAGATAGAAAGACAGACAGAAACAGAGAGAGAGAGAAAGACGGGCAGAAACAGAGAGAGATAGAAAGACAGACAGAAACAGAGAGAGAGAGAAAGACGGGCAGAAACAGAGAGATAGAAAGACAGACAGAAACAGAGAGAGATAGAAAGACAGACAGAAACAGAGAGAGATAGAAAGACAGACAGAAAACAGAGAGAGATAGAAAGACAGACAGAAAACAGAGAGAGAGAGAAAGACGGGCAGAAACAGAGAGATAGAAAGACAGACAGAAACAGAGATAGATAGAAAGACAGACAGAAACAGAGAGAGAGATAGAAAGACAGAACAGAGAGATAGAAAGACAGACAGAAACAGAGATATAGAAAGACAGACAGAAACAGAGAGATAGAAAGACAGACAGAAACAGAGAGATATAGAAAGACAGACAGAAACAGAGAGAGAGAGAAAGACAGACAGAAACAGAGAGATAGAAAGACAGACAGAAAGAACAGAGAGATAGAAAGACAGACAGAAATAGAGAGAGATAGAAAGACAGACAGAAACAGAGAGAGAGAGAAAGACGGGCAGAAACAGAGAGATAGAAAGACAGACAGAAACAGAGAGAGATAGAAAGACAGACAGAAACAGAGAGAGATAGAAAGACAGACAGAAACAGAGAGAGATAGAAAGACAGACAGAAACAGAGAGAGAGAGAAAAGACGGGCAGAAACAGAGAGATAGAAAGACAGACAGAAACAGAGATAGATAGAAAGACAGACAGAAACAGAGAGAGAGATAGAAAGACAGGACAGAGAGATAGAAAGACAGACAGAAACAGAGATATAGAAAGACAGACAGAAACAGAGAGATAGAAAGACAGACAGAAACAGAGAGATAGAAAGACAGACAGAAACAGAGAGAGAGAGAAAGACAGACAGAAACAGAGAGATAGAAAGACAGACAGAAACAGAAACAGAGAGAGAGAAAGACAGACAGAAATAGAGAGATAGAAAGACAGACAGAAATAGAGAGATAGAAAGACAGACAGAAACAGAGAGAGAGAAAGACAGACAGAAATAGAGAGATAGAAAGACAGACAGAAACAGAGAGATAGAAAGACAGACAGAAACAGAGAGATAAAAAGACAGACAGAAACAGAGAGATAGAAAGACCGACAGAAACAGAGGAAGAGAAAGACAGTCAGAAACAAGAGAAGAAAGACAACAAACAGAGAGAGATAGAAAACAGACGGAACAGAGAGAGATAAAAGACAGACAAAAAAAAGGAGATAGAAAGACAACAAAAAAGAGAGATAGAAAGACAGACAGAAACAGAGAGAGTAGAAAGACAGACAGAAACAGAGAGAGAGAAAAAAACAGAATCAGAGAGATAAAAGACAGACGAAACAGAGAGATAAAAGACAGACAGAAACGAAATAGAAAGACAGGAACAGAGAGAATGAAAGACAGACAGAAACAGAGAGATGAAAAAAACAGCAGAAACAGAGAGATAGAAAGACAGACAGAAACAGAAATAAAACAGAAACAGAAGAGAGAGAAAGCGACAGAAAAGAGAGATAGAAAGACAGACAGAAAAAAGAGAGAGTAAAAGACAGACAAAAAGAGAGAGTAGAAAACGACAGAAAAAGAGAAAGAAAAACAACAGAAACAGAGAGAGATGAAAAGACAAAAAACAGAGAAGAGAGAAAACAGACAGAAAAAGAGAGAAGAGAAAGACAGCAGAAATAAGAGATAGAAAGAAACAGAAACGAGAGATAGAAAGACAGACAGAAACAGGAAAATAGAAAGCAGACAGAAACAGAGAGAAATAGAAAAGACAGCAGAAACAGAGAGATAGAAAGACAGCGAAACAGAGAGATAGAAAGACAGACAAAAAAGGATAAAAGACAGGAACAAGAGGATAGAAAGACAGACAGAAACAGAGAGATAGAAAAACGACAGAAACGAAGAAAAAAACAGACAGAAACAGAGAGAGAGAGAGGAAAGACGACAAAAAGAAGATAGAAAGACAGACAGAAATAGAGAGAGATAAAAAACGACAGAAAAAAAGAAGAAGAAAGACAGACAGAAACAGAGAGATAGAAAGACAGACAAAACAGAGGGATAGAAAAACAGAAAAAAAATAGAGAGAGATAGAAAGACAAAGAAATAGAGAAAAGACAACGAAACAAGAGAGGGAGAAAGACAGACAGAAATAGAGAAAAACAGACAGAAAAAGAGAGAGAGGATAAAAGACAGAAAAAAGAGGAGATAGAAAGACGGAAAAAGAGATAGAAAGACAGACGAACAGAGGAGGAAAACAGACAAAAAAAGAGAGAGAAAGACAACGAAACAGAGAATAGAAAACAACAGAATAGAGAGAGATAGAAAACAAAACAGAGAGAGAAGAAAAAACAGACAGAAACGAGGATAGAAGACAACAGAAAAAGAGAGATAAAAGACAGACAGAAACGAGAGAGATGAAAAACAGACAGAAACAAGAGAGAAAAGACAGACAGAAACAGAGAAGAGAAAGAAGACGAAACAAGAGATAAAAGACAGACAGAACAGAGAGAGTAGAAAGACAGGGCAGAAACAAGAGATAGAAAGACAGACAGAAACAGGAGAGATAAAAGACGACAGAAATAGAGAGATAGAAAGACAGACAGAAACAGAGAGAGAAGAAAGACAGACAGAAACAGAGAGTGAAAAACAGACAGAAACAGAGAGAAAGAAAGACGACAGAAAAAGAGAGAGAGAGAAAGAAGACAGAAACAGAGAGATAGAAAGACAGCAAAACAAGAGATAGAAAACAGAAGAAACAAAGAGAGAGAAAAGACAGACAGAAATAGGAAGATGAAAGACGACAGAAAAAGGAGAGTAGAAAGACCACGAAACAAGAGAGATACACAGAGGAGAGATAGAGATATGCAACCCTTAAAATTTTCTCTCCTTGTCTATTGTTTGTCGTTCGCTGTCCTCGGTGTCGATGTCTGTGGTTTGGGTTGTCGTGTGTCTGTCTCTGTGTGCTGTCTGTTTTTCTGTCTGTCTGTGTGTCTGTGTGTATCGTCTCTGTCTCCCCCTTTTAAATACACATGCATCATTACAACATACATACATACATACAACAACATACATACATACAACATACATAAAAGAAAGCTTTTATAAAGTTTGGGGGGTGGTATGAATAATAAAATGCAATCAGCTTTTTAAAGGGGTTTTTGTTTTTAAAATTTGCTTTTTTTTTGGGTAACATATTAAAAAAAATCTTGCATTTTCGACAATTTTTCAAGAAAGGGGCCATTTTCAATACAAAAATGTTTTTTAAACGCGGCAAAAAATGGGAGCATAGTTATAATCTTTGTCAAAAAAAAATTTTGTTGTATAAAACACGGATGCCACTTAGCTCGTTTTTATGCCAAAAAACAGAAGAAAAACATTAATTTAACAGTTGCGGTACAAAAAAAAACAAAGACATAGTATGTCGCAGGGGGGATTTCATTTTGTTTTTTCTCCTCATAAAAAAAAAGTTTTTTTCTTTTCTTATCACAAAAACAGCCCTTAGACCAAAAAATGGCGTCGAGGGAACACACGGACGGTTTGTCGATAATTCCTCCAGGTGGGCTGTCTGCTGCTTTTCAGCCTTTCCCGGGAACAACACAGCCATGTCCATGCCGTGTGGTCCAGTCTGTGATGTTAGTTCTGCATCATCCAGTTCTTCCTCTGTCTGGCTGCCCCTGCTGCCTCTTCCTCCCTCAACTGTCCCCTGCAGGACAACAAGTCTTGGTACGAGAGTTAGGACGCGTGACGTGACCAAACCACGCCAGCTTCCTCCGCCTTACCTCAGCCAGAAGGGGTTTGTTGCTGTGGCCCAGTTTCGTGACTGATCACCTCTTGCCTTCCACACTGACTCCTTGGTTCTGTGGCCCTGCCAGGAGATATGTAAAAGCCTGCCAAATAAATCGATTGCGAAAGTTTGGGATTGTATTTTTGTTTGTTTTTTTACAGTTTTGTAGTCAAGGTCCAGCTTTTACACCAGTACAATAGTAAGGAAATGACGAGTGCTCTAAACAACTTAGTTTAAACACATTTTTAAATTAAAAAAGTCATACATAGGCTTTATACAAAAGACCACCAAAAAGCCAGAAAGGTATACTGTACTCAGCAGGAATAGCATCCTCACCTTTTACCTTAGGCACCTAGTACACCTGAATCATGACACTTTTCAGCTGAAACATCTTTGACAGTCACAATATTCAAACTATTTCTTTTCAAAAGTCACGGCACTGAACTACATTTTAAAGAGAAAGGGATAGGGATGACATGTAGACAACTTCCCTTGTTGGCAAGCTCGTCTCCTTGCTTTGGGTTTTTCCCTCATTCCTCGGCTAGAGCTCCGAGGTTCACCATTGGTCAGATTTTGTGTATGCGGCCGTTTTGCCCATCATGAAGGAGGTAGCTGGAGCCCGTCTTCGGGGATGCATGCTGGGTATGTTCGTGTTTCCGTAACACACCGAACGCTGACATGAATAACTTGATCTTTAACATGTATATTTTAAGTTCTGCATGTGTAGATTTGTACACATGAAGGCACTGGCAGGTCTGCACTTGGAGTTGACCTGGGAGGTGGTAAAAATCCCCACATACCTGAGTTCACCTCACGCCGCCAAGATTCAAACCCACGACTTCCTGGACCCCCGACAGTGAAGCAGCATGGTCTGGATCACTCGGCTACAGCCTCTGTAGCCTCGGCCTTTTCTTGCCCAGTCCTGTTCAACCTTGCCGTGTCAGGGCCGAGGTGGCGAGGGCTCTGGTCTGATCTTGACCTCAGCTGCAGAGTGGTCATCCTCGGTCAGTGAGGAGCCAAGAGATTGGAAGGAGTCTGCTTCCTCCAGTTGCTGACCTTTCATGACGATGCTGACTGTAACATCGCTGGTGCTGATTACTTACCGCGACTTCCCTCTTCTCTGCACTGACCTCCATACCATAAGCGCTAGCTCGTTGTTTACCTGGCTTGCTTGTAAGTCCTTGGTGTTCGTTGAATCATCAGAAAGCTGCAGATCACAAATGGATCTGCCACCAAGAGATACAGTGGTGTGGCATTCAGGGAGCTTCTCTTGCATGATCGTCTTAAGAAAGAGGTTGAAGAAAGTAGGCGAGTGTATGCATCCTTGTCTGACTACCACTGTTGTTGGAAAGAAATCTCAGATCTAGCTGCTCAGAAGGACTGCACTGCTGGCATTGTTATAGAGTGCCTGAATCATCTGCACCAGTCCTTCTACAATGTAGAGAGTTCTGAGGGTTTACCACAATCCATCATGTCACACTCTATCAAACGCTTATTTTGCATCATGTTCCTTTTATTTGTCTTACTTTTTCTTGTTTTGCCTGGTTTTCACTTTGTATAGGGGTCAGCTCAGTGGTCAGAGCACTCGCTTTCCCCCAGCCAACTTAAGCAGCGTTGAGCGTGGTTACCACTTGGGCTGGTGACCGTTTTGCGCACTTGCTTCAGTACAGTTCCCCCGTTCACCCAGCTGTATGTACCTGCCCTCTAGGGTACAGGAAGGTAACAGCGGAGCAGGAGATGGCACCCCTCAATTTGCTGCCCTGAGAAGTGAAGGTTCGGGCGTGCTCTACGACTTAGAGGTTATGGGACTCCTTTACCTTTTTAATAGGGGTCATAGCTTTACTTTAAACATTGCTGACCGACTCCTCTCTCTCCCTCTCTCTCAACTGTGGAAAAACAAACATACACTATCTAAACCCCTATATAAACAACACCTATGGGTACAGAGCTGCCATCTTGGTTTATGAGAACATAACTATCTATATACCGCAAACTACCCCAAAAACAACGGCACAACGGCCGAGGTCGTTTTCCTCACGAACTAGAAAATACGAGGCCATTGATTGGGCCACGGGTCAGGCAGGCTGACTACACCCAGCTCACACTCTGTTCCTACCTGGAAATCTCCGCAAGTTCGGACTGATGTTGGTTAGGATGATTCGGGGCAACGACCGACGCCGGGTTTCTGAGCATAGTGGGCACTTAGCTCAGGTAAAACATCCTGCGACAACATAGCCAAAGGTCAGGTAAACCAACCCGACGCGTGTTGATTTAAGGTCTGTGAACACACCAGCGACTTCAGCAGACTGCTCTGAATGACGGCTGGGACTGGTAAGGCTGGCATCAAAGCATGTTCTTTTTTTTTTTTTAATCGGGAGCATTCAGACTCCTTGTGCGTTTTAGCGGCTCATAAATCAGAGAGAGAGGGGGGGATGATGGAGGAGAGAGAGAGAGAGAGAGAGAGAAAGAAGAGAGAGAAGGGAGAAGAAAAGAGAGAGAGAGAGAAGGCGGGAGGGAGAGAAGACAGAAGAGAGAGAGAGAGAGAGAGAGAGAGAGAGAGAGAGAGAGAGAGAGAGAGAGGATATGAAACTCACTGCATAAATTTCTTTTTGCTGCCTCATCTTCAGTGACATGCTCGAGCTGAGTTTCACGAGCCGCCATTCCAGTCTCACCATCTCAGCCCTCTCATATCTTTGAGTTGTACCCTAAGGACCCTGAGGTCCCAAGCGCCAATACGTGTACATCTGACAGCCAAGGCAATTACAAGTCCACAGGGAACCCATCACGGACAGGCAGAAGCAAGGCCACACATCAGAGGGGGCCTGCACTGCTGCTGGATCACGTCATTGATGTTCAGGGATGCCTGTTTGGAACCAGTACATGCGCGTGTGTGTATGTGTTTGTCATATTTTTATTTGAAGTGATCTTGGAATGTTTAAACTAATATGAAATGTAGCTTTCTTGTGTCTGTCGAGAGTATGATTCTCATCAGTGTGACTGTCAGAATGGTAATAAATCTTACTCGGATGAAGGTGTTTTGGACTTGACTTGACTTGACTTGACTTGATCATACGCAGGACAGCCCTTCTAAGCCCCTGGCCGACACAGCATTCACACAGCCGCAGGACCAGCCTCAGAGAGACGGTCACCCGTTGTCACGACAGTCACAGGGTCCCTGCAACAACTGACTCCCAGCACTGACCAGGCTCAGAGGCTGTGACACCAACTAGCACATCACAGGTACGAAGTTGAACTGGAAACCATCACTAAAGTTGTTAAGCGATCATCATCAAACCAATGGGCCCGACCCAGAGTAGAGAAGGACGACTACCACCATCCCAGAAGAGAAGAACGGGTCATTATCCTAAGACTCCGCACTGGGCACAACAGGCTAAATCACCACATGTCCACAAAGCTGAAACTCCTTCCTTCTCCCCTGTGTGCCTGTGATAAAGAAAACCAGACTGGCCAGCACATCCTTCACAGATGCACGCTATACAGCAGCGACCTGAGGAAGATTGTGTGGCTGACGGAGATAACCCTGCACACCAAGCTGTACGGCCCACGAGAGGAGCTGGAAAGACTTGCCATTATTTTCCCCAGACACATCTGACGGTGTAAAGGGAACGAGAGAAGCTGTCGAGTGCAGCAGGGGTCACCGGATTAGAGCGAAGTTTCTTTCATTGCATGACAGACTGTTGTGATGACGATGATACAGTCGATGTGCCATTAGAGGCCCACCAGCTTTGAAGACGGTATCAGGGATGTGCCATAGAGGCCCACCAGCTTTGAAGACTGGTATCAGGGATGTGCTCGACACTTTCTATTTTACTGTGATGTTCTCTGATTTCAGCTAGGCTCGGGTGGTAGAGCACTTTCAAACTCGCATCATGAGAGTGACTGATGCTCGACTGCGTGATCCCAGTCCTCCCAACGAGCTCTTTACAAGCTTACGCTGTGTTAGACCCTACTGGAATCCACAAAACTCTACGACTGTTATGGGATTTGAGCCAGCACCACCCTCCAGCCAGGAGCCCAAAGCGCTAACCACTGCGCCACGTTGCGAGCGACCAAAGACAAGTTTGGGTTGCATGATAGTCTGTGGTGATGGGGATGACAAACAAACATAGGTGGGTTTTATGTCTTTGCGTGCACTCCTCGACATGTTCGCATGAACATCACCAGGAAAAAATGCAAATCAATCAGCATCAAATCAAATCCCTTTCCCCCCAACTTAATGGGTTAGTAGGCCAGTCAGGCTACTCTATCCTACAGACTGAATGTGGACGAATTAATTAATCAGTCACCCGGTCAACCAACAACGCTAACAATAATTATTGTTTTACTGCACAGAAGGGACGGGATAGCTCAGTGGTCGGAGCACTCGCTTTCCCCCAGCCAAGTTAAGCAGCGTCGAGCGTGGTTACCACTTGGATGGGTGACCGTTTGCGCGCCTTGGCTTCAGTACAGTTCCCCCAGTTCACCCAGCTGTAAATGGGTATCTGCCCTCTTTAGGGTCAGGGAAGGTAAAGCAGCGAGGGAGAGGAGATGGGCGCCGCCCTCAATATGCTGGCCCTAGAGAAGTGAGGTCTCTGATGCCTCGCTCTCCTACGACCTTATAGGTTATGGGACACCTTTACCTTTACTTTTATAGTAACATAGGGAGGGGGATAAGGGTAAAGAGGGGGGTAACTGGGTACAGTGGTTCTACCGCACAGGACAAGGGGGGAAGGGGGGGAGGAGGAGAGGAAGGGAGGGAGGGAGGGGGGCTCTTCACGAATGTCCTCAGAGAATAGATCCTGTAGGGTGACGTAAGACTTCCTTCCTCTCTATTGTTGCACGCGCTTGCTCTCTAAATAAATCATGACTCGTTCATCAGACTGTACAGTGGGGTCATATTCCTGTGTGTCTGTTTTGTATCTGTCTGTGTCTCTGTCTCTTTCTGTATCTGTCTATATCTGTCTCTTTCTGTATCTGTCTATATCTGTCTGTCTGTCTGTGGCTTTACAAACGTGCACAAGCCCACACATACACACACACACATACACATACACACTGCAAAACATACTCATAATTATGTGTATTCATCTATCTATAGTATGTGTGCATACATACATACATACATACGTACGTACGTACGTACGTACGTACGTACGTACGTACATCCATCCATCCATCTATACATACATACATACATGCATCCATCCATACATATATACAGTCATACATACATACATACATATATACAGTCATACATACATACATACATACATACATACATACATACATACATACATACATACATACATGCACTCAGACATACATCCATACATCCATCCATACATACAGAAACATCACAGCAAAAAAAAGATTAAAAAACCCCAAATTGATGTTATAGTGTGCACATTGCACACTATAATGTTTGAACTACAATCCCCCTTTCCTTACCCTCTCCCCCCCCCCCCCCTTCTAAAAAGAACTGTTCAACTTGGTTAGAATTCATGATTTGCTTAGTTGAGCAATTCCAAAGACAAAGTTAGGTTTCTTTGACAACCTAACAGTGTTACAGTGTTGTGTCCAAACAAACAACTTCTCAGTCTGTGTGGATGCCCATGGTTGTGGGCTGAGGATTCTTTTAATCCACTTGAGGCTTTAGCTAGGGAGGCCCATTGGGGTCTGTGTTGGCACAATAAATCACTCTGTGCAAGGCAGGGTGCAGTAGTTGCAGATTTTTATTTGCCTAAGATAAAGAAAAACACACCTGAAACACAAATAAAATTCAGGTCACTACTCTATCCATATTTAACCAGGTACATGAAAGGCACACAACAGCAAATAGCAACATTGTCTCTAGCCGAATGTAAGAAACCCGAATTCCTTTCATCACTCATACCAAAACACCAAGTTAATCCTAGGGAACCAATAGAGAGTATACAGTTGTAAATCAGACTACAAAATAACTAGGAAAATCCTTTCCTCAATACTCTCAACTGACATTATCCTAATAATGTCCACAGAACTTAGTCTCTACTAAGATCTTTCACAACATTGGCCCCTATCATACCCATGGATATTGTAGCACAAGAGAGAGAGAGAGGGGGGAGAGGAGAGAGAGAGAGAGAGAGAGAAGGAGAGAGAGAGGAGAGAGAGGAGAGAGAGAGAGAGAGAGAGAGCAGACAATCTAGTGTCACACAACCCCATACAAATTAACCGCTTTTGACACCAATGACTAACCATACACCAGTCACACCTACATATCAAGACTGCCTACTTTAGAATGAGCAATTACCACAGGGGGCCTAGTTAGGCCTAGTCCTATACTTTATTCAGGTCTAACCTTCAAGTCTTCAGCTCTTTTCCTTTTAGCAGTCAACTCTTATCTCAATTCAACTTGCCATAGCAGTCTATCCCAATAGCTCTGTTACCAAAAGCACGTTATTTTGATCGTGTAATTCACAAACTTCATCTCAACATAATCAATACATCAAGTAATTACTCATAAAAATCCATTTCTCACATGAACATCCAATTACGGAATAAATCCAAGATCACACAATAAAATAATAAAGTCTCATGACTTTAGTCAGCTTTCATGTGTAAAGCAACTAGACACACTTTCACTGTACCAGTGGCAAAATGTAACCAATACTAAATTCAGCTAGTACAGGCTTAAGAGTGATACCTTAACTATATTCTCCCACCAATTCGCTAGTTCAATTCCATAACATTGATAATAAAAGAACAGCAACAACCGCAACACTCTTTCCTTAATAACAAGACTTCTTATATCAATTAATACAAATTCCAAGAAATCTTTAGCTAGATTGCCCTTAGCCTGAAATCTACAACTTACGAGTTTTCCTAGTCTACATAGGCTGAAAGTGGAGAACCCCAGTCTATTCGAGTCCTATGTTTTCTCCATTACATCCAGAAAATCATACCAGCTTCATGTCCTACAATTTGTGAAAACAGTAAGCCTATCAATTTTACTTTTAATTCCGCTTACATTTTCAGTGCTTGCCACACTCCTAAAAGGGCAGCAGCCTACCAATACCAAGCAAAATCTTAGCTGCAGGGTAGGATACCCAGATCGCAATGGCCAAATCAACAAGTTAGAAAATATGTACTTACAGCTCACTCAGTTGTGTTCGGTTGCCTTGGAAGATGCTGGTTGGGTGGAAGGTTAGAAGTACTGAAAATGCCTGACAGCCCCTTTTAACTTTACTTGTTCAGGTAGGGTGGGGAAGAATGATTGGCCCTACCAAACTCCTGATTTCAGCTGACCAATGAATAATTCCGGGAACCAACACTAGCCAATCCTGACCACACAACAAACTTACAACCAATAACCTGACACCAAGACAAATCTGCTGATTTGCTAGAGGAAAGGGGGGGGGGGGGGCAGTAATAGAGAGAAGAAGGGGGGATGCTATTCAACAAGAAAGAGGCCTGCAAGACTGTTGAATAAGACTACCTGTAGCAAGCTCTGAAGTGTTTCACTGTTCCACTGGACATACTGACTACAAGGACTCAGGCCATAAATAGAGAGGACTCTGATGTAGCCAACAAAGGGACTGTTAATGAGATGGAATCTGGGGGGGAGGGGGGGGGGCTAGCTCTAGGACTATAGGTCTATGTGTAATAACACTTACCTATACCATCACAATTAAGTTGCCAAGTCTTCTAGCTCAGGGAGACATGTTGGACACTTCAGGTGAGGGATGGTGCAACAGTACCTAGGCCTCACTTGTTTACCAGGCTTCCCAGTCCACGGAGACACTCAAGGACACCTAAGCTAAGAGAAGTGACAGTTCACATATGGATTGGTTGCCAATGCTCCAAACTCACTCACGAGACATGCTGGACACCAAAAGGAGGAAAGGGCCCGGCAGGTGCCGGCCCCCAACACAGACCCCAATAGGCCTCCCTAGCTAAAGTCTCAAGTGGATTAAAAGAATCCTCAGCCCACTACCATGGGCATCCACACAGACTGACTACCTCACGTAATTAATCGATAACGAGTCGGCCACGCCAGTTATAGGAATGAGAGGATTAATGGATAAATCATTCACTTACTCAACCCAAAGTGCTGGCCCTCGTTTGATGCTGTGAGCGCCAGTGGTGCTGACTACTGACGGCAACAAGAGAGCTGTCCCTGGCAATATTTATGTAGAGAAAAAGCCACTCTGAGAGGGAAACAAATACACTTGCAGACAGGAAAAAGTTTTTAAAAAATAATGGGTGGCGCGGCTCTTGTGGCGAAGCCCTCTCCCGGGGATAAAGCAGCCCGAATTTTACACAGAGAAATTTGCCGTGGCTTAGAATGGTATAAATAAATAAATAAATAAATAAATAAATACTGGTGCCTTTGACAGCAGGATGCAACACTCCCTTTCTTTTCCGTTCATTGGCTGCTCCCTAACATCAACTCGTCACTGCAATGTATGTGGACTACGGTATCCATATCATGCGTTTTCTGTTAGATTACATACCATCTCCGCGTCTGTCCGTCTATCTGTGTATCTGTCTGTCTATCTTTCTCTGGTTCTCTGACTTTTTCTCTGTCTCTGTCTTTCTGTCTCTGTCTGTGTCCCTTGTCCCTGTCCCTGTCTGTCTCTGTTTCTCTCTCGCTCCCTGTCTCTCTCTCTTTATCTCTATATCTCACACAGACACACAGACTCACAAACGGACATACCCCTACACACAACACACACACTTTTCTATCATGATGTTATCCCTAATAAGGGCGAGGACTGGATGTTAAAAAAAAAGCACACGAGAGCTTAAACATTATCCTTGAAAGAAAATCATTTTAATTTAAAAACAGCAAAAAATAAGACTTTGAACCTCCCCCCTCTCTCCTCTCTCTCTCTCTCTCTCTCTCTCTCTCTCTCTCTCTCTCTCTCTCTCTCTGTGTGTGTGCAAATCCTGCCTAAATTCACCATGTAAGAGATAACACGCACAGACCCGTCTGTACAAATCTGCTTCGTGTTGTTGTTGTTGTAGCTTTGATTTTACGTCTGTTCACTCAAAGTGATATTAGACGAGAACCAGAGAAATACATAATTATAGACAGACAAAAAACGCAAACAGAGACACATATAGACATACAGACAGACAGACATATACACAGACAGACAGACAGACCAGGTGTGATTATATCTCTGCTTGGTGTACCAGTACTCATGTACTGCAATCCTAGCTGCCCCAAATATGAGAGTAGACAGTTTGCTTTCATGACATCATCTTCAGGGTTATTGCCGCACTTATTGGCACCAACATAAGTTGAGTATACCACCGTCCACACACTTTCCCTGTTTCCTGTTGTTGCTGTTGTTATTGGTGGTGGTGGTGGTGGTGGTGGTGGTGTGGGGTTTTTTCAGCTGAACACCCCTTGGTCTACTCCCAGAATATGCCCCCTGACTCATCCCTCCCATCCCAACCTGGGAATCGCTGAGATTTCGTAAATACACACTAGATGATGTGTGTGTGTGTGTGTGGTGTGTGTGTGGTGTTGTGTGTGTGTGTGTTGTGGTGTGTGTTGTGTGTGTGTGTGTGTGTGTGTGTGTGTGTTTGTGTTGTGGTGTGTGTGTGTGTGTGTGTGTGTGTGTTGTGTGTGTGTGTGTGTGTGTGTGTGTGTGTGTGTGTGTGTGTGTGTTGTGTGTGTGTGTGTGTGTGGTTGTTGTGTTTGGTGTGTGTTTTGTGTGTGTGTGTGTTGTTTGTGTGTGTGTGTGTGTGTGTGTGTGTGTGTGTGTGTGTGTGTGTGTGTGTGTGGTGTGTGTGTGTTGTGTGTGTGTGTGTGTGTTGTGGTGTGTATGGTGTGCGGTTTGTTTGTTTGTGTGTGTGTTGTGGTGTGTGTGTGTGTATGTGTGTGGTGTGTATGTGTGTGATGTGGTGTGTGTGTATGTGTGGTATGTTTGTGTGTTGTGCGTGTCTGTGTGTGATATGGTGTGGTGTGGTGTGGTGTGATGTGGCGCGCGCGCGCGCGCGTGTGTGTGGTGTATGGTATGTGTGTGAGTGTGTGTGTGTCTTCAAGCATTTCGCAATATAGGGAGCCATACTCTGGCTTCAGAAGATTTTGTCGTATTAAAAGGAGGTAACAGCTTGTTGTGCTAAGATCTTTTCAGGGATGAAAATAATCTCTACATGACATTGTAAAGCACATCAATAATTTGGTATATTCTACCTGACATCCACATATATCTCTTTCTATTTTAGTTTTTATTCTGCACAAGAGGAAGATGTGTGGACAGGATAGCTCAGTGGTCACTCGCTTTTCCCCAAGCTAAGGTTAAGCAGCATCAGTCGTTGTTGCCACTTGGATGGGTGACCGCTTGCGCGCCTTGGCTTTAGTACAGTCCCCCAGTTCAACCAGCTGTAAATGGGTACCTGCCCTCTTTAGGGTCAGGGAAGGTAAAGCAGCAAAGGAGAAGAGATAGGCGCCGCCCTCAATATGCTGGCACTTGGAGAAGCTGAGGCCTCTGATGCCTCGCCCCCTACGACTACATAGCTTATTGGACACCTTCACTTTTACTTGCAAGGAGGAGGATCAGAAGAATGTTGCTTGTGTGGCTTAACAAGGCGACTGTTCTGTCAATGCCACAGCTTTTAGTATCCCTGCTCTGGTTGAGTATGACAAAGTCTCGTTGCTTTCACTCGCTGGGTCATTGGCAGGACTCCCAAATTCTTTTGCATAGATAATGTAAAGCCGTAAAACAGGAAGTGTCGGAGTTCTTGAAAAGCTCAGATGGTATGTTAACCATTCCAGGGAAATTGCTTTCTGTACGGTGTTTGATGGCGTCAGTAACTTCTTCCTTCAGTGGCAAAGGGGCCAGCTCTTGTGGAGCCCCGGGTTTTTGCAGCTCTTTATTAAAGTTGTTCTCTAGGGATTCTCCACGTGACTATATCTGACACATGTTTAGTGCAAACAAACTGGTGTCGGGCTGAGACATCCTCTCCGAAGCTGGACTACAGCTGCCGTAATGGTGAGCAAATAAGGCGGCATAGGCAAAAAACTCACCAGTGGGGAGGAAGAAAAGAACAAACAAACAAACAGCAACAACACAATCCATATGCAACCAAAGCACAATGTACGGGAAACAAGGTCTCACAAGTAGGGGTTTTTTTCAAAGGGTACGTACACACAAAGAACCCATCACACTGCTTTAAGTAATGTGCACACGTTGCAATGATTCAGGACACTGCAGCCAAAACATGGTTTTTGTAGAAGACGGGAAGAAAAGTGTTAAAATTGTATAGAGAACTCTTTGGAGAAGTTTTGCTATGTGTATGCAGAAATGACAGCTTGTTATGGAACGATAAACATTCGTACGTGTGTGTGTGTGTGTGTGTGTGTGTGTGTGTGTGCTCGCGTGCTTATTAATTTATTCATTTATTCTCTTATTTCGAATATAATGAAATAAGCAATGGTATGCATGTGTGTGCACGCGCGCGAATGTGCGAGCATCCGTATGTAAGTACGTGCATACATGCTTGCCTGCTCACGCACGTACATACACGTATGTGTGTGTGGCCACGCTCATGTGCACCCAAAAGATCACATTTATGCAAGCATAAGCATAATTTGGGCATACAGTGATGTGTGCGTACATGAGCACGTAGAAGGTGTCCCATAACCTCAGTGGTCGTAGTGGAGCAAGGCGTCAGAGACCTCACTTCTCCAGGGGCCAGCATATTGAGGGCGGCGCCCATCTCCTCTCCCTCACTGCTTTACCTTCCCTGACCCTAAAGAGGGCAGGTACCCATTTACAGCTGGGTGAACTGGGGAACTGTACTGAAGCCAAGGCGCGCAAACGGTCACCCATCCAAGTGGTAACCACGCTCGATGCTGCTTAACTTAGCTGGGGGAAAGCGAGTGCTCTGACCCTTGAGCTATGCACGTAGAAACAGATCACAAAAGAAATCCCGGAATAAACAGGGGGGGTTAAACTTTCCATAACACACAGCCACCCTAATGATGGACAAAAACAGTCGCATACACAACACACACACACACACCACCACACTACTGATGAACTTTGGAGCTCTAGCCCAGGAACAAAAAAAAAAGCGAACACCACACACTTTCCCAACAAAAGGGACTAGCTAGTGGGCTCAATATAGAGACGGAGTGATAATGAACAAACCAGTCACACCCATTGGACAAAGAAGCACTAACACTTGTTCTACGAGAGGGGAGAGGGGTGGGGTGAGAGAGGTGGGGGAGGGGGGGGGGTAAATGGAAGTGTAGGTGGGTGGGTGGGGGGTTAATGGGAGTTTATGGATTACAGTTCCAAAGGGGAGGCAATACTTCTCCATTGCGGTGTGTTTGCTGTCTGGTGGCTACTCTTTCTTCTCAATGTACCGGCATTGCCCACACCATAGTACAGTCATCCATTTCTTGGTACCCCCCACCAGGGGCCTCATTAAGGTTATTCCAGTCTTTGTCTTTTTTTTTCTTTTTAGTAGGAATTTGACCCTCATATACTGTGTTTTATTTATCGATTTAATTATCGTATTTTTTTGGTTTATTTATTAATTAACTTATTTATCTATTTATTCATTTATTCTATTCCTTTATTGTGAGGGGACGGGATAGCTCAGTGGTCGGAGCACTCGCTTTCCCCCAGCCAACTTAAGCAGCGTCGAGCGTGGTTACCACTTGGATGGGTGACCGTTTGTGCGCCTTGGCTTCAGTACAGTTCCCCCAGTTCACCCATCTGTAAATGGGTACCTGCCCTCTTTAGGGTCAGGGAAGGTAAAGCAGCGAGGGAGAGGAGATGGGCACCGCCCTCAATATGCTGGCCCTAGAGAAGTGAGGTCTCTGACGCCTTGCTCCCCTACGACCTTATAGGTTAGGGACTCCTTTACCTTTACCTTTTCCCTTTATTGCGAGGATAAATAATGGAATAAGCACTCATGTTCCTTTTTTTTTAACATCTAGTCACCGTGCCTGTGCGGTTTTGTACATTTTGCCATCCGTTCCCACCTGGCACACAATGGGTTACTCTTCCAAAAAAGCGGAACAGGTGTGTGTGTGTGTGTGTTTTCGCGCTTGCTCACGTGTACATCAATGAGTTTCCATCATCAGCACCAAACACAGAGGTCACCACTGATGTGTTTGCAGATAATTTATTCATTCAAATCACAAGAAACAACAGGAAATAGCTAAAGCTCGGCAATTCATACTTCTCTTCAGCCAAGCCTTCACGAAACATCAGAGTGGTTTGACTCAAACCTTATAATATACATTTTTAAAAATATTTCATACCACTTTAGGTCTCTGCGTGAAATTCGGGCTGGCCTCCCTGGGGAGAGCGCGTCGCCGCAAGAACAGCGCCACCCACTTTTTTTCTTTTCCTGTCTGCAACTGTATTTGTTTTCCTATCAGAGTGACTTTTTTCCAACTGAATGTTGCCAGGGACACCTCTCTTGTTGGCGTGGGGTTATTTTTTTTACGTTGCGCTAAATAATTGTGTGTAACACTCAGGACCTCAGTTAGTGACTCATCCGAAAGACTAGCACCCAGACCACCACTCGTGGTCTAATGGATGGGGGGGGGGGGGAGCTTTTTGCCCAAACGGGGATTAAACTACTGCACACTTCCAAGCCGGATGCTTTCTAGGCAGGCGTGTTACCTCTAGACCACCGATCCTGCCAAAGTCAGATTGAGGGTAGTATCCACCGACAGAACGCCAAGTAGCTTCCCTTCAGTTACCCTACCTTTAGATCATGCTGTGATCGAAACCTACATGAGCACAGCCGGGTTATTAGGTATGCTGGTGAACTAAAAGCCAGCCCCCACTGTTCTTCTTTCTTTCTTCACCTATCTCCTAGTCCCGTGGACCGTGGGGACACCATTAAAGATTTTGCAACCAGCTTCCTCCACTCCCTTCGGTCCTCTGCTTTCAGTAGCAAGTCGTTTCACTCCAGGCCAGATCCACTCACTGATGTTGTCTTCCCATCGTTTTCTCTGTCTGCCTCTTCTTTGTCTCCCTCTTTGTGCTGTTCCCTGTAGGACAGTCTTGGCCAGTCCAGATGTTCGTGTGTTAAACAAAAAGGCATCTTCTTTTATGTTTCAACGTGAAACGAGACATCGACAATGACATATCACAGTTTTATCGGTCTCTCGCATAGTTATAATGTTTCATTTCATATTAAGTATACATCAGGAGTCTGGCCTTTGAGCGTGTGTGTGTGTGTGTGTGTGTGTGTGTTAGTTTTAGTTGTCGGTACTGTTACAAACAGAACTCATTTCGCTCAATCAAGTTTCCATTATCCAATGGTGTTTTTTAAATCGATTTATTTTTCTTTGATCAGTAACCTGTTTTCATCTAACTCTTTCAACATCTGTTGCTTTCCCTCCCGTGTGTGCATGCGTGTGCGCGTGCGCGTGCGTGCATGCTCGCTTGGGTATGCACAGGCACTTACACAGTGTTCATAGTTTGTATTATTAGCGAAATGACTCGTTTGCTGTTTTTATTTCTGACAAAACCACCATAGCTCCCATAGGTAAACGTGTGGCGTTCATCGGTGGAAAGTTAAACAAAGTACATCAATGACACCATCAGTCTGCTGGTGCAGCCCTGGTGAAATTATTACTGCAGAAAAGTGTGGACAGACAAAGAGGCGTTTAGCCTGAAGCCTTTGTTGTTTGAGGGCAAAGAGGAGTTTAGCCTGAAGCCTTTGTAGTTGAGGATGAAGAGTAGTTTAACATGAAGCGTTTGTTTGTAGTTGAGAATAAAGTGCAGTTTAACACGAAACCTTTGTTTGTGTTGAGGATAAAGTGATTTTAACATGTGGCCTTTGTTTGTAGTTGAGGATAAAGAGTAGTTTAACATGAAGCCTTTGTTTGTAGTTGAGGATAAAAAGTAGTTTAACACGAAGCGTTTGCTTGTAGTTGAGGATAAAATGCAGTTTAACATGAAGGCTTTGTTTGTAGTTGAGGATAAAGTGTTGTTTAACATGAAGCATTTGTTTGTAGTTGAGGATAAAGTGTAATTTAATATGAAGCATTTGTTTGTAGTTGAGGATAAAGTGTAGTTTAATATGGAGCCTTTGTTTGTAGTTGAGGATAAAGTGTAGTTTAAACATGAAGCCTTTGTTTAAAGTTGAGGACAAAGAGTAGTTTAACATGAAGCCTTTGTAGTTGAGGATAAAGAATACTTTAACATGAAGTTTTTGTTTGTAGTTGAGGATAAAGAGTAGTTTAACATGAAGCCTTTGTTTGTAGTTGAGGATAAAGTGTAGTTTACTATGAAGCCTTTGTAGTTGAGGATAAAGTGTAGTTTAACATGAAGCCTTTGTTTGTAGTTGATGATAAAGAGTAGTTTAACATGAAGCCTTTGTAGTTGAGGATAAAGTGTAGTTTACTATGAAGCCTTTGTTTGTAGTTGAGGATAAAGTGTAGTTTAACGTGAAATCTCTGTAGTTGAGGATAATGTGTAGTTTAATATGAAGCCTTTGTAGTTGAGGATAAAGTGTTGTTTATTATGGAGCCTTTGTAGTTGAGGATAAAGAGTAGCACATAAAGCCTCAGTATTTGAACATGGCAACTCGGTGCTCATTTGTTTGTTATACAACTCCATTGTGGTAATTATGTTTCTGTTTTGCAAGTTTTAAAAGATATTTTGTAACGTTGTCAGTAATGTTTGTATGTATGTATGTACGTCTGTATGTATGTACGTCTGTATCGTCTGTCTGTCTGTCTGTCTGTCTGTATGTATGTATGTATGCAGGTATGTATGTATGTATGTATGTATGTATGTATGTATGTATGTATGTATGTATGTTGAGGGCTCACTTTAGTTGAGGAAACTTTAGAACTGCTTTCGCTTTTGTTAGCTTTTATACTTGTAAATATGTTGGGCTTTCCTTCTTTTGTTGGTATGTTTGTTCTGTGAATTTTTGTTTTAGATAGCGTGTGCTTCTCATTTGTGTGTTTTGCTATTGCTTTTGGCTTTGTATGGATTTTTAAAAATAAAATGGATCATCCTTTTTTATCCTATGCTTGTGTTTTTGTCATTATTTACTTGCTGGATAAGGGTTTTCTGTGGGGATTTTTGTTTAATTTATTTGTTTTTTAAATTTTTTGCACGTTTCGTTTTGTTTGTGTTTATTTTGTTGATTGCTTGTGAGCTTTTGACAGGGGGGGGGGGGGGGGGGGGGAGGAGTAACTGGTTTTCTTTGTTTTGTTTTTATGTTTCCACCATATAAAAGTCCAGCCGTATGGGAGGAGTTCACCCTTGTTACTAACTTGAAACTTGAAAAAAAAACCCACGATCTCATTTGGTAACGTGTTTGGTTTTTTTTAAACAACCCACTAATGTGTGTACGTGGGAAAGCAAAGGATCGTGTGAACGTGCGTGCGTTTGTGCATGTGTTCGCGCGTGTCTGCCTGTGTACGTGCAACATACGGATAGCTAGAGAACGACAACTAAACGCCATTGGTCGATATTTATAGTTACGTGATGGTGTATTTGACGCTCAACTTTTTCGGACTTTTGTTTTGAGTACACAGAGATGTGTCGTCTGCTAGCCTAGCACGCGCATTCCTCGACCGGCGTAGCCTACATAATTATCATTCAGGAGGGAAGCAGGCCGCACTCTGCATCTTTCAGCGCAGCCTGTAGCATCACAGCGAGAGGTTCTGTTAGCGTTAGCACCCCTGCGCGAATCTAGGTCGACTCATCCATGGGTCGTTTGACATCATTCTTGCAGGAGAGGGGTTGGTGTATTTCCACCAGCAGAAAAAATTATGCCCATGAGATACAAGTTGGCTCCCGATTGCTATCAAGTCTAGAGACCCTGAGGAAGCAGTAGCACCAAAGAAAAAAACTTTATGATGGAAAACAAGGTTGTAGTACTCGTACATAGACTCGGCTCTCGGACTATCACCCACTATCACCCACTTCCTTTAGGCCTACTGGCCTACACTGCGTGAGTCGCAAAAATAGAAATCATGCACATCCCTCCCCTCCCCCGCCCCCTAAAAACAATAATAGATCTACTGTCTTTTACCTCTCTGTTGATTTTGCATCTTGTAATAATAAACAATCTTGAATCTTGTAAGACAAAAAACGGCGTGATTTCACCTCCAGTTTCAGCGGTGGGAAACCCCTGAATGACGTCACACAAGGGTAATCGTTACTATAAATATCGACCAATGGCGTTTAGTTGTCGTTCTCTAGCTATCCGTATGTGTACGTGCATGCACTCGAGTACATGCATCGTGTATGCAAGCCGGTCCAAACCAAACCTAACACAGCCACTGTATATTTAACGCCAAAAAATGTTGGCAGGGTCCAGTCCCGAAGCTGACTGTATTTGCCCTGCTTCTCTCTTGGACATAACGCATTTGTATTATTGACGATAAGTCAAGTTTGAGAAGTTCGCTTTTGCACAAAGGTGTTGGGGGAATGGTCACCGGGGCAGGCAACCAAATCGATGAGAATGGCTCTCAATGGAGGACACACGCGCTTGTACCCCGATGCTTAAAAGCTTGTTTCAGTGTATCCAGACGTAATCAAGATCAGTGTATCCAGACGTAATCAAGATCAGTGTATCCAGACGTAATCAAGATCAGTGTATCCAGACGTAATCAAGATCAGTGTATCTAGACGTAATCAAGATCAGTGTATCCAGACGTAATCAAGATCAGTATATCCAGAGATAATCAAGATCAGTGTATCCAGACGTAATCAAGATCAGTGTATCCAGAGATAATCAAGATCAGTGTATCCAGAGATAATCAAGATCAGTGTATCCAGAGATAATCAAGATCAGTGTATCCAGACGTAATCAAGATCAGTGTATCCAGACGTAATCAAGATCAGTGTATCCAGACGTAATCAAGATCAGTGTATCCAGAGATAATCAAGATCAGTGTAACCAGAGATAATCAAGATCAGTGTATCCAGACATAATCAAGACCAGTGTATCCACTTTCGACAGAAAGTCTATATTTGTGAACTGTAGTGCCATACATCAGTTACTTCGGTTTTCAAGGTGAGATAGACAGCGGCTTGATGCTCAGCGCTGTGCGGAGAACATAGCTAGCTGCAATCTCACAGAATGGAAACAATGACAACCGGACCTTCACTTGTTGCTGAATTCTCCAAGTAAGCTAGTTATAGTATCACAAATAAACAAAAAGAAAAAAATGGTGGCGCTGCTCTTGTGGCGACACGCTCTCCCCGGGGAGAACAGCCCGAATTTCACGTAGAGAAATCTCGTGACTTAAAGTGGTATAAAATAAAATTAAAATAAAATAAAAGCTTGTCCCACTTTCTAAAACGCTTGATCATTACTACTGAAAGCTTGTTTCTGTTCTAAAACGTTCGAGCCTAGCAGCACGGAGGAGGGGTGAGGGGGGGGGGGGGGGGGCTGACGGGGGGGGGGGGGGGGGGGGAGTGTTCGTTGTCAGTGCTAGTGGCAACATTTTTTTTTTATCGTTCACGACCACAGCTCAGAGGTTCACCAATGACAAGATTTGGCGTACGCAAACTTTGTCGCCCACAATGAAGGTAGCCACATTCCAACTCCGGGGATGCATGCTGGGTATGTTTGTGCTTCCGGAGGAAAAAAATCATGGCATGTCCTTTCCAGCTTCTCTCATAGGCCCTACAGCTTGGTCTGCAGGGTTATCTCTGTCGGCCACACAATCTTCCCCAGGTCGCTGCTGTATAGCGTGTATCTCTGAAGGATGTGCTCCCGGCCAGTCTAGTGTTCTTTAAGCACAGTGGAGAAGGAACGAGTGTCAGCTTTGTGGACCTGTGGGGATTTAGCCTGTTGTGCCCAGTGCGGAGTCTTAGAATGATATGACTTGTTCTTGTTCTTTTTAGTCGTCCTTCTCTACACTGGGTCGGATCGGACATCAGAATGGTCGATCTGGAAATGGCCCAACTGAGAAACTGACTCTGCTAGGTTCCTGAGACTCATCCAGGTGTACAAAGCTGTACAATTTGATGCAGAACAAAATGCCAACAATACCACCGCCAACAGCAGCAACGACGACAAAACAACAACAACGGTTACAACATTCGCAATTCATACAGCGGCAGTAACGGCAGGAACAATAGCAACTGCATCAACTGCAGCAGCAATAACAACAGCAACAGTTACAACATTCACAATTTATACAGCAACAGCAGAAGCAACAACTACAACAGCAGCAGCAATAACAACAACAGCAACAATTGCAACAGTTACAGTTCATACAGCAGCAGCAGTAAAAACTGCATCATCAACAGCAGCAGCAACAACAGCAACAGCTACAATACTCAACATTATTACAACAACAGCAACAATAACAACAACAACAGCACAAGCAGAAGCAGCAACAACTACGACGACACACAACAAAATCAACAACAAAAACAACTATAGATACAACAAAAACAACGTCGACGCCAATGACAACGACACCAGCAACAACAAGAACAACAACACCAACAACAACAAAGACAAAACCTTTAACGACAAAACCCATCACACAATTTGGAAATACGATCACTCTGGGCAATTTCCACAGTCATGGTGATGCAGGGATGTTTGAAGAAGATCATATTACTGGACAATCCCTCATCTCTCGTTCCCATCCCATCCCTCCATCCCTCCCTCCGTCCATCCCTCCCTCCCTGTCCTCCCTCTTCTGTGTTTGCAGTGGTGATGACGGTTTCTGATGGGAACTAGTGGAGGGATGTTGTGTGTGAACAAGGTCATTCACCCGATGAATGGTGTGCACTCGACTGCACTATTTGGCTTCCTGGTGGGATAGAAAAAGGGATGGAGCAATGTTACTACTACAGTGACGGTATGGTGTTGGGTGGTAGGGTAAGGGTAGTATATAGGGTGGGGTAGGGTGTGTTGTAGTGTGGCAGGGTGTGGTGAGGTAGGGTGTTTGTGTGGCAGGGTGTGGTATGGTATGGTGAGGGAGAGGGTAGTACATGTGGTGTGGGAAGGTAGGGACATGTGGGTAGGGTAGGGTAGGGTAGGGTAGGGTAGGGTAAAGTAAGGTAGGGTAGTGTAGGGTAGAGTAAGGTTTTGTAGGGTATGGTATGGTATATATGGCATGGTATGGTATGGTAGGGGTGGTACAGTATGGATGGTATGGTATGGTATGGTAGGGGTGGTATAGTATGGATAGTATGGTATGGTATGAATGGCATGGTATGGTAGGGGGTAGCATGGTAGGGTATGGGTGGTAGGTAGGGTAGGGGTAGGGTAGGGTAGGGGTATGCTATGCTGTGCTATGGTAAAAAAAATTAACATAGAACTAGAAAGGAGAAAAAAGCTGCATAATAAAAACAAACAACAAAAAGCCATGTACAAGAATGACTCCATACACTTAAAAAGTACTGATAACATGCACGTGCATGCAGCTACACAAATCTATAAACCACACGAACCAAAACAATATAGCCCCTCCCAACCCCCAACCCCCATCCCCATCCCATCCCCCATCCAACACCCCCTTCGCTATCCCCCTACCCCCACACGCATCTAACACCCTCCAAACCAAACAACAATTTGAGCCACCGAGCCATTATTTCAGCATGTACGGCAGCATTATCGAGTCGTTCAGTCATGGATCGGTTCGTGCGGCGACCACTGAAATGGAACCAGCAAACAGCAGTGGTCAATTTGCCCACTGCCCCTCACCACTCCTCCCACAGTGACCACTGACCCTGACAGTAAGGGGACCCAGGCAACGGGATCGGAGAGGTAAAGTGAGTAGAGGTGGTGGTGGTGGTGGTGGTGGTAATTGGGGGGTGGGGGGTGGAAGTGGATGTGGGTTGTTTTTTTCGGTTATCAGAAAACTGTTGTTTGTTTTATCAGTGACGTGAAATGATTGATCAGTAGTTCGGAAGTCGATCGCCATGGGTGTGTGTGTGTGTGTGTGTGTGTGTGTGTGTGTGTGTGTGTGTGTGTGTGTGTGTGTGTGTGTGTGTGTGTGGTGTGTGTGTGTGTGTGTGTGTGTGTGTGTGTGTGTTGTGTGTGTGTGTGTGTGTTTTTTCTTCTCTCCCTTCTATGTGTGTTTTGGTAGATGGTATCGTTTTGTGTGTAGGTGTGTGTGTAGGGGGGGACGTGTTTGTGTGGTGTGTGTGTGTGTATGTATGTGTGTGAATGTGTGTGTGTATGTGTGTGTGCCGCGCGTGCAAAATTACGCGCCTCTACCATGGTGTGTGTATGTGAAATGACTTGTTTCCGTCCACGGGACTTGTTTTGAGATATTCTCAGATGACATGTCAGCAGCTGGATGTCAGTTTTCAAAGCTATTGGTTGTTACAATGAGAAAAACATAGTTAAGAGAATCCTTACATTCCTGTTTAATGTGACAGTAATCAGTCCTTAATTCCTCTACGTCTGTTGTTTACGAGACATGTGCGGGTGAAACTATTTCAATGCATCAGATTCATAACTCACTGAGTGTCGTTTCTCCTCTAGAGCTCCAAGTGGTGAGACTTTTTGCATACACGGCTGTTTTTTTATCCACCGTTAAGGCAGCCGCATTCCGCCTTTGGGAACACAACTCAAATGGAACATTTACAACTCCACTCAGCTGTCTCCATCGCGGCTGTCGACGGTAGGAGCTCCACGCAATGCCACCACCAGGGTTCGCCATCTTTCTCTGTCTCTGCTGAGTTCTACCATCTCCTGAAGCCCTCCTCCCAGACCACTGACCTCGGTGATGTTGGCAATGTAGGATGCTGGTGGTCTGCCTCTTTTTTCCTTCTGCTTTCAACCTTACCTTAGAGAACTGTCGTCAACAGACTTGTCTGTGGGTTTCTGTTTGTGTGACCAATATATCTCAGTCTGCGCTTATCAGCTTCAGCCAACATTTGTCTTTGCACTGAGAGTTCATCAAGAATGCTTTTACTTGTTCTTCTGTCTGACAATTGACTCTTAGAAGTCGCCTGTAGAACCACATTCTGGCTGTGTTTATTTTGTCTCTTTCCCATTTTTGTAGTGTCCAGGCTTCTGACCCATACAGCAATACAGGCCAGATCAGTGTTTTGACAATTCTAATGTTGAGATATTTAGGTATGCCTAGGTGTTTTCAATTGTTGTGTTAAGTGAATCGTCTTTTGCTTGGACATACAGATTCTAGCCTCGACGTTTTATAGACAGGAGCCATCATTCTCATTCAAGGTAAAGGAGTCCCATAACCTATGTGGTCGTAGGGGAGTGAGGCATCAGAGACCTCAACTTCTCTAGAGGCCAGCATATTGAGGACGACGCCCATCTCCTCTCCCTCGCTGTTTTACCTTCCCTGGCCCTAAAGACGCAGCTACTCCTTTACAGCTGGTTGAACTGGGGAACTGTAATGAAGCCAAGGCGCGCAAACGGTCACCCATCCAAATGGTAACCGTGCTTGATGCTCTTTAACCTTATCTGGGGGAAAGCGAGTGCTTTGACCACTGACCTATCCCGTCCCCCACTCTCATTTATGGAGCCTAAATATTTGAAATTTTGAACGTATTCTAAATCTGTTCCATTGATCTCTATATTGTGAGGGGAGAATGTGCCATTAATGTGCGCCACTCTGGTCTATTGGCATTGCACCTAAGGCCAGCAGTGTTGCCCTCTGCATCGACTCTGTAGAGGGTCCTCCTCATGCTTGTGATATCACTGGCCATGAGTTCTGCCGTATCATCAGCGCACATGAGGTTAGTGATGTTTCTGCCTCCTTAAGGTTGTAAATGGGTACCGACACTGCTTTGGCATTGTAGATTCTAAATCTTACTCCCACCTCTACATGGTGCCACCCGGGTAACACTAACAGGAGAGGGCTGATATCAGAAGGCCATGGAAAACCACTGATAGGAATCTCTTGGCTAAAGAAAACCCCCCACAAGTTGCAGGGAAAAAGGAAAGACAGCCAAAGGACTTCTCCGACCGAAACCCCAGAATGGGACAGGAATGAAAGACATGTCTCTAGAAAAAAGTCTCTAAAGCTGCAAACCAAAACGGAAACGAGATTCAAACACTGACTGTTATGCTCCTTGATTATCCCATATGAATTCTTTTTCATGTCATGTCATGTCATGTCATGTCATGTTGCCTGGAGCCCCCCAACCATGACAGCCATGTCACGGCTGTGACCTTGTCTGATGGTGCAGGTCAAATGTAACAACAGATATTAATCCCGTCGTAAAACCAAGCACCGTCAATGTAATAAAACCCATATCAAAAGCCACAATACCCCTCCTATTCTATTCCTTAATGAAAATAACACCAGGTCTGGCTAAGGTCTCTGTCATTCCGCTTAAATCACTCAATCTGGCGAGTTTTCTCCCTTGCATTTCATGACACCTTGCCTATTTGTAAGAGCCAGTAAAAGAAAATCACAAAAAGTCAGTTACTGGACTTTAAAAAAAAAACTTAAAAAATACACTGTTAAGACAATTAGTCAGTTGATAACAAAATATACAGGGATTTTCCCTTCATGTTTTAGTTTGTTAAAGTACGGAGAAAGTTTCGACAATTTCTTTATGAAAGTGAAATGCAGTGCTGGACAGGATAAAACATAAACAAAACAACAAATGCAAAGCAAACACACACAGACAGGCAAAATCTCTTTGGATTATCTGGTTTTGAAAGATAAATTAACCAGCACAGCCAATATTAGCATATAATATCATTGTGGCGCCTTTAAGGTAAAGGTGTTCCATAACCTATAAGGTCGTAGGGGAGCGAGGCGTCAGAGACCTCACTTCTTTAGGGGTCAGCATATTGAGGGCGGCGCCCATCTCCTCTCCGTCGCTGCTTTACCTTCCCTGACCCTAAAGAGGCAGGTACCCATTTACAGCTGGGTGAACTGGGGAAACTGTACTGAAGCCAAGGCGCGCAAACGGTCACCCATCCAAGTGGTAACCACGCTCGATGCTGCTTAACTTGGCTGGGGGAAAGCGAGTGCTCTGACCACTGAGCTATCCCCTCCTACTTGGAATACGTCTTACCTGGATACAAAAATAATCCGACTTTTCATGGTGAAAGTTCGGACTGAGTGAGTTTATCATTTACCGTTACCATAAGCCTTAACTGCCATAAACACTTCAAAGTAATGAAAAATATCAAATGAAAATATGTGCCAATTCTGGTGTTTACAATGTCAATCACTGCAGATTCCTAATCGAAACAGTATGGCTAAGATCTCATAGAACGTGTGAAGAGAGAGGTATTGTCAGACAGGCTTTGGAAAAGGTTTGTACCTACGGTTTCAGGATGTGATGAGTGAGACGGTGTATAATCCAGGTAAAACCCATGGTGCTTAGATGGGCAATGCTCTACAGCAATAGCAGCAGCAGCAGCAGCAACAACAACAACAACAGCACATCAGGGCAGAACTCCGTAGAACAATAATTTTTAAAAAAGACCAGATTGATTGCTGGTGTTTCCTTATCACCAAGTAGTGATTGGACATTAGACAAAACAAAAAAGAATGTAGGTCAAAGTACACTGGATACTGGAAAGGCTGTCATTAGAATAATTATGTGAATAAACCATAGTCCCCAAAATGACAAACATTCAGTCAAACATATATTATCGTATTCAAACAAACCTAAAGGACATACAGCAACTACTGATTTAAACAAATTATCTAGGGATACTGTCAGAACTCTGTTCTGTTTTGTTCGCCCTTTTAGGCTGAAACTGTGAGGTTTACCTCAGATGACATTTGTGTGTGTGCCATAGTTTTTTATCCCAGCATTGCACTCGCCATACCCCCCCTCCTCCTCCCTCCTCCCTCCAGGGAAGCTGTCTAAACACGAGGTCAGTGTGGCCTGATTTTTTTTTTGCCCTCGAGCTCCATTGACTAATTTCACAGTTCACCATCAGCCCTGATGCTTTTCAAATATGTCAAGCGCTTGAAAACAAATCTTTGAAACATTCATGTCTTTTCACTCTCAATTAACATCTGTGTGTCATCAGTGAACACGGGAAATTAGTTATTTCTATCGGCCAGACCACCTCAATACATTGTATAGATCTATTGTCTTTTAAGATAACACAGATTTCAACGCAAGGAATAAAAAAAAATAGAGAGAAATAAGCCCGCTCCCCCCCCCCCTCCAACATCCTCTTTCCTATTCAAAACGTTTAGTGAATCTACTATTTACAACAAAAGATTTATTTAAATCAAATATTTCAATCTAGTGGCCAACACCCTACCCAAATCAATAAGCTTTAACTTTCAACTTTCAACGTGAAACTCTAAATTAAAGAATCGAATGCTTGTTTAGAAACCAGAGCTAAGCAATAATCTAAATATTTATTTTTATTCAGAAAGTTCAACAAGTCATAAAGTAACCTAATGTCCCTATTGTACCTTTTGATCATAAAAACCGTTAGATCTTCAAAGCACTCACTCTCCCAAAACTAAGGTTAAGCAGCGTTAGGTGTGGTTACCTTTTTGATGGGTGACTGTGCGCCTTGACTTCTGCACAGTCCCCTAGTTCACCCAGCTGTAAATGGGGCAGGGAAGGTAAAGAGCAGGGAGAGGAGATGGACGCCGCCCTAACACCCTTAGAGAGACTGAGGTCTCTGACTCTTCCTCCCTATAACCACAATGGGGACACCTTTACCTTTTACCTTAAAAAAAATCAATTCAGGAATACCAATTCTAATTTGGATAGCAATGCAAGAGGAGCTTATTTTTGTATACAACATTTAAAAGTGATTTTAAGCGAAATCTTGTGTTATATTCTCTTTTCTTGTTTTCTTTTAACAGACAAAACTAATAGCTACCTCTTTTGGGGCTACCTATGTTTTCGTTGTACATATGTAATACATTCCCACCCGTATTTAACAACGGTATACTGTTTTTGTAAAAAAGAAAAAAAGAAAATGCATTTGACACAAGAGAAGCTGGGTTCACAGTCTCTTCCAAAGGACTAGAAGAGGAGCAGAGCCTGCACAGCAGCTGACTCACAAGGAAAAGCCATTGCAACCTGACTTCCTGATAGGGATGTTTTAAATTTGTTTTCTGGAAGTAAAGAAATAAACTTCGATTCCAGACAAAGTGATTCGGCAAGACATTCTCAACTTCTTTTTATGAGTTTAGACTTTCAGCATCAACCATATTGCATTAAAAGAATGGTTGTAACTAACCAAAATTATGTCAGATTTCAGTCAGTAATATGATTTGCCAAAACATAGGAAAACCAACAACTGTAATGCAGTGTTGTTCAGTATAATGCAATGCATCCCAATGCGAAACAAATCAACCAATTGTCTCTATCAACACACACACACACACACACACACACACACACACACACACACACACACACACACACACACACACACACACACACACTTTTAACTCTTTTTTCCAATTTACAACTTTCCAAAGTGTCCTTTCGTACATAATTCATATACACTTACCCACTAAGAAATTAATGATTTTCGGGGACGGGATAGCTCAGTGGTCAAAGCACTCGCTTTCCCCAGCCAATGTTAAGCAGCATCAAGTGTGGTTACCAGTTGGATGGGTGACCGTTTGCGCACCTTGGCTTCAGTACAGTGCCCCAGTTCATCCAGATGTAAATGGGTACCTGCCCTCTTTAGGGTCAGGGAAGGTAAAGCTGCGAGGGAGAGGAGATGGGCGCCCGGAGAAGTTGAGGTCTCTGATGCCTCACTCCCCAACGACCACATAGGTTATGGGACACCTTGACCTTACTAAGGTAAAAGGTAAAGGAGTCCCATAACCTATAAGGTCGTAGGGGAGCGAGGCGTCAGAGACCTCACTTCTCTAGGGCCAGCATATTGAGGGCGGCGCCCATCTCCTCTCCTTCGCTGCTTTACCTTCCCTGACCCTAAAGAGGGCAGGTACCCATTTACAGCTGGGTGAACTGGGGGAACTGTACTGAAGCCAAGGCGCGCAAACGGTCACCCATCCAAGTGGTAACCACGCTCGAGGCTGCTTAAGTTGGCTGGGGGAAAGCGAGTGCTCCGACCACTGAGCTATCCCGTCCCCTGACCTTACTAGGAAATTATAAATAAATAAACTTTAAAAAATTTGTAATAAATAAATAAATTCCCTTTGCTCGTCTCACCATAAAGCAGCAAAGATACTTATCGTATACTGCATCTACAACAAGAACTGGAGAAAAGGTTGTATGGCTTGACCATCTATTTGCTCTCTTTAGTCGTGTGTGTTTTGCTGCAGTGTGTGTGTGTGTGTGTGTGTGTGTGTGTGTGTGTGTGTGTGTGTGTGTGTGTGTGTGTGTGTGTGTGTGTGTGTGTGTTTATTCTTTTATTTCGAGGACAATGGAATAAGCCCTCAGGTACTTCTTTTTACATCCAGTCCCGGTGTGTATGCAGTTTTGTAAATTTTGCCATCGGTTCCCACCGGCACACAATGGCCTACTCTTCTGAAGAATGTGTGCGTGCTTGCGTGGGTGTGTACTGCGTGTGTGTGTGTGTGTTTGTGTGTGTGTGTGTGTGTGTGTGTGTGTGTGGTGTGTGTGTGTGTGTGTGTGTGTGTGTGTGTGTGTGTGTGTGTGTGTGTGTGGCTTCGGCAGGCATTGGCCCAGACCAGAGCAGATGTAGATCAATGAAGGGTCCAGGAGGGAGGAGGACTAGCCTGGCCCCCAGCACTCACTCCCCGCTCTCTGGTCTTCAGGACTGTGGTGAGTGGTGTGGCGCTGGTAAGTGGCGCTAGGCATTTTCCTCGTTGAATGGTTTTCCTGTTAGTGCTGATGGTCATAGCTACGATGGAAGGGGAAGGTGGAGATGCCTGGTTGTGCTTTTTTTCTTCTTTTATTTTTTTGGGGAGGGTGATAAGTTGTTGGTTTTAATGATAGTGATGATCTTAATGTTTTGTTGTCGTGTGTGGTTTTTTGGTTTTGATTTTTTTTCCAATTTTGTTTGCTTTTAAGCTGATTAAGGTTTTTATTATTTTCCCCAAAGATACAGTGTTAAGATTTGGGGAAAGGCGGAGTTATTTGGGTTTACTTTTGTTTTGGGAAGAGGGTACTTACTGCCAGTATTTTGGTACAGAAATGATGTGATACGTATTATTGTAAACAAAATGTTGTTGTAAGGAATATTTGGCTTTTTGTTTCCATCAAAACTACTCTCGTGGAGATCATTTAAGCTTTACTTGTTTCGTTTTGTCTTCCCTTCTTTCTCTCTTTCTTTGTCTATTCCCCATTTTCTTTATTCCAACGACAGATTGAATGGCGATCCTGTAGATTTATGCTAAACATTTTCTATGCTAAAATGCCTATAGCTGGTGTCTTCAAATCTTTCTGGTTGCTGTTTGAATTAGGTATTGACTAATAGAATTTCACCCGCAAAGCATAACAAGAATCGAACAGCAAATTATCACATAATGCTAAAAGCATTACAAGAAAATAATTATTTGATCGCTAAGGATTGTCCATGTCTACATAATTTTAAAAACATTCTTCTCCACCTTCATACACATCTTCGCATTCAAAATGCATGAAATATTGATACTGTGGTTTATTGTAAGGTAGATTTTAACTTGAAATAATTCGTATTCAATGTATGTTGGTCATCGAGAAGAGTAAACACGTGTGTGTGTGAAATAAATTTACATGTTTCAGTGCCAACTGTAGCTTTACAAGCAAATCAGTACATTAACTTTAGTCAACAAAATGAATATATATTTGTATGATTGTTATTGAACGGAAACTAGACAATATTTGATTCAACAGTTGATTGCAAGGGCAATATATGTCGCCTATGTGGGGACAGGATAGCTCAGTGGTCAGAGCACTCGCTTTTCCCCAGCCAATGTTAAGCAGCATCAAACGTGGTTACCAATTGGATGGGTGACCGTTTGTGCGCCTTGGCTTCAGTACAGTTCCCCCAGTTCACGCAGCTGTAAATGGGTACCTGCCCTCTTTAGGGTCAGGGAAGGTAACGCAGCGAGGGAGAGGAGATGGGCGCCGCCCTCAATATGCTGGCCCCTAGAGAAGTGAGGTCTCTGACGCCTCGCTTCCCTACGACCTTATAGGTTATGGGACACCTTTTCCTATATATATGGTCCTAGTTGTCAAAAAGCACCACTAGCAATGGTTATAGCAGCAGAAATACTACAAGCAGCAGGAGCAGACCCACAGCAGTAGTAAAAGAAGCAACTGTTGCAGTAATGCTGTAGTTATAGCATCAGCAGTAGCAGCGGGGACTAAAGCAGTTGCTGCAGCAGAAGTTCAGAGTAGCAAATAACCTTGATCGTCTGTTCGTCAATATTAATTTTTCTGCTAAAAAATGTTAATGTGTGATAATCTATTCACTGAGCTTGCAAATTTGTTTCAGAAAGCAGCCAACGACACCAACCAACCAAAAACACCGTTCGAATTTAGGAACTGAACAAAGCAGCGTAACAACAGCAGCAAGAGCAACAAAAGCAGCAACAATACCAGCAGCATCAGTATCAACAACAACACCAACAGTATCAACAACAACAACAACAACAGAACCAACAAGAACACAAAACGTCAAAACAACACCACCCCCAATCCAGACGAAAACCAACCATCATGGTCAACCTCCTCCTCCGATCCTCCCCCTTCCTCCTCTCCTCCCCCCTCCTCCTCTTCCTCCTCTTCCAGCTTGCTCCTCTCCCTCTCCCTACCCACGCACAGTCCGGAGAGAACTTCACCCACATCTTGCAAAGCTTCCCCAACATCGACAAGCGAGTTCGCCCCGTGAAGAACTTCTCCACCATCACTCGAGTGGATGTGTCCTTCAGCCTCACGTCCATCATCTCCTTCGACACTGTAGCGCAGAAACTGGTCAGCAACGGGTTTTTCTTCGTGCAGTGGCATAACGAGTACACGACCTGGGTCCCTGAGAATTTCGGGAACGTGTTGCTTGTGACTCCTGACCCAGAGAAAGTGTGGCGACCTATGCTGACTGTGAGGAACACCATGAGGGACATGAGGCCCCTGGGGGAGGGCTACAAATTGCTTCTGATCCTGGCTAACGGCACTAACATGTGGTATCCGGCTGAGCGCCTCGATACGTTCTGCCAAGTGGACGTGACTTATTTCCCCTTTGACATTCAGGTAGGTAGAGATAGGGAAAAAGCTGACTCAAGCTCAACTGCTCTTCAATCTTACCTAGTTTTTATATAAAACCCGCAACTTTGGGCCGATTCGCCCCAAAAGTTGCCATGTTTTTTTATAAAAACTAGGTAAGTTTGAAGAGCACTTTACCTTGAGTCAGCTTTTTCCCTATCTCTTGTAATAAATAAAAAATGTTACAATCTTGCTTTGATGAGTAAAACTATAAAATTATGGGAATTTATGCTAAAACAATATCTTATCAAGAACTTGTCAAGAACTTTATCAACAACTTATTAATAACTAATAAAATATTTTGTCAAGAACTTATTAACAACTTATCTCTCTACTAAAAATGAAAATGTTCCTATTATATTTTTGATGGGTAATATAAAATTATGGGAATTTATGTTAAACAATATCTTGTCAAGAACTAATACAAAAATACTTTAAAAAAATAAACTAATACTTCTTCTTTATTATTTGATTTTTGCTATGCTGTGCTGAATTTTTTTTTTTTAAATAAAAATTTAAAAAGTGCAAAACCTTCTCCGCTACCCAGGCTCCCTTACAGAAAGAGAGCAATTTGGAGGGCACTGCAACGGAGCTTTGGGTAGCAGAGAAGATTTCCGGCATTCACGACTGTTAGAAGGCCGACACACGCATTCACACACCACACGCATTCACACACCACACACATTCACAAAACACATAAATATAGGACCTGTAGCTACTGCTACCCTACCGGGGTTCGATCCCATGCCTGCCTGCACTGCCTGCCTACCCTGCCTGCCCTGTCTAACGCATTCCGACTTCCCCACTGGGCTGCCCTGAAGGGCGATACAAGAGTGAAAATTAATAAATATAAACCTTCCTTTCTGATGGTGCAATACTTAGCCACGCCCCCATTGCTAAAAAAAGATTTTGGCATGTTGCCAATACAACACAGCAGTAGGCCTACAGCTGCTTCTTATTATGTGTGTTTGTGTGTGAGAGCGTATGTGTGTATGTTTTGTGTCTGTCTGCATGTTCTTGTGTGTGTTTAAAAAATAAGCTATTGGGTTTTACACTACACAGTATTTAGTGGGCTGGTATGTTTTGAGTATTAGTTTACTATGCTTTGAGCTTCTCAGTTTTAGTTTTATTCTTTCTCTTTCTTGTCCGTCTGTAATAACATCATTCTCTCAAAGGCAATTATTAAACCCATCTCTGTCTTTCATGTGAAAAATTACAACAACTTTGATTTGTTCACGGTAATCTTTTAATATGCTATTATATTTTCGTGTCAGCAACCAAACAGATATCTGTGCATGTCTCCCACTGAAAGCAAGCTTAGACAAACTATTTCTTTTTTTAACAATGTCACGCTGGGCTGAACAGTCATCTATAAGAAATAATGTTACTGTATTTTCAAACAAGCTATAATAGTATTCTAAACACTCGCTTAGCCTGTCAGAGGGATTGACTATAATTATATTCTCATCTGTCCAAATAAATTTTCTCTCTCTGTATGCTCTATTGTTGTGCAGTGTTGGACAGAATATAACAATGAACTCGAAATGATTTTTGTACACTGTTTGTAATAAATCTAAAACAAATACAGTCTTGCCACAGCCAGTCTGCCCGCATATTAGAGAGCAGTGTGCTTCTTTTGGTAGAAAACTTAGCTGGTCCATTAGTAAACAACTTCTTTTAGTCTGTTTCCTTCTATGTTGAGCTGTGCATCCATCACTACAAATAGATGTATTTTTATGGGCTCATCATTTTCTTGCTCTTTCTCTATTTGAATAGTTATTCCTTCTGAGCCGTTTTCAATGGTCTTCCTGAACCATGCAGCTTATCATCATCTGTAGATCTTAAGTCAACCCACAATGCATATTTAGATGTTAGGTATTCATGAAGCCTAACATCATGTAGATGTAAAGATTTGCTTGTAACACCAGTAGTGGTATCATTGTGTTGTCCAGAACCAAAGTATTTTCTTACCTCATCAAAGTGTTGATATGGTAAATAACCTGAGGTGTACACTTGATTTGGCTGCCCCTCTATAGTACATGATAAATGTTTAATAGGGGGATTAACAAACCTCTCACTTAATCTGGAAAAGGGGGTGGCTGGTTCTTCAAACAGCATTAATATTCCTTTTAACGATCTTGCAGAGTGTTCAGATTTATGTTCCACACAGTATCTGCTTTACTCTTCATTAATGTGCTATGGTTAAGCACTCTTTCATAATAGATAGCAAGCCTTGACTGATATTGCTGTGCAATCAAGCGTGCAAGCTCTGGGTGATTGACAACATCATACTCTAAAGATATACTAGATATTTTGTACTTTGCATCAGCGTCACAAGAACAGTCTGTCTCTGAGTGCGCCCTGATAGTAAGGCATGTGAGAGCTGAGCAGTTCAAAGTCAAGAGGAATACAAAACCTGTTACCATAAGCTTTTGCTATTGCTGCATCTTTTTCCTGTTTCCCTTATCAGTAGAACCTACTCTGTGTTTTAGTCCCTCATCATCCTGTATGCCTTGATAAATAAGATCATCTCTTTTTTCTTTTGTCATCCATAAATCAGTATAGATCAAGAATATGTCTGCATTGTTTAGTGACAGCACTTCTCTGCCTTCTAGCTTGACACTAATCTTTTTTATAATAGCCCTTCCTAAGTTTGCTACCACACTTCTGTTTGGATCATCTTCAGACTCTAGTTCAATCTGAAAAGCAAGCCTAGTTGTGCCTGGAACAATGACATCATCTTTTCCTAAATTAGGAAACCTAACAGTCAGAATCTGATTTTCATTAATAGTGGAGGGGTTGTTTGTAATAACGATTGTCTGTATGTTTCCTTTAATGCCTAAGGGATCTTTTAAACGTCTGTATGGATCAAGGATTGCTCCAAATGTTTGTTGGCCATCTTTTTTCTATAAGTAGCAAAATAAAATAAAAACAATAATAGAATAATGGAAGACTATGATATAGATAAGGATGATGTGTTTACGCCAGCTGATGATATGGGTGAAGCAGCAACATCTGTAGCACCCTTGCATTCAGTCAGAAGAGAATTATTAGAAAGCAGGGTTAAAGATTTTCACACAAGTTTGGGACAACCAACACCAGAAGTACTAGACCATACTGACTATGATATGGACAACAAAGACAATCTGTATGCTATAACTGACACAAGACAAAAGGTTTTATTAACAAAGAAAAATAACCCTCATCAGTTTTTAGCAAAAAATACACTCAAGCAGAGACTAAGTGTTGTTATGCAGAGAAAACTTGGTATTAGTGATGCACTAACTACTACTACTAGCAGACTGCCTACGCAAGCTGTTGCACAACTACAAAATGCTGAACAAAACCTACCAACAAACACTGAAAGTCTACCACTTGAAGACCTAGCACAGTCGGCAAACACAACAACTGAAACTATTCTAGAGTTGGAAACTAACTTCACACAAGCAGACGAAGACACAGCACTGAAAACAATAAATGATCAACCCCTACCCATGCGAGAAATAATGGGGCTCAATCAAGCACTACAGAGTATTAGAGGCGAACTGATAAATAATTTAGCAAAGCTAGGTGATTTAGACTCACACATAGAACTAGAAAAGAAGAAGCTAGCAGAAGCAGACATGCAAATCTTGGACAGGAAGTAAAAGAAAGAATCACACAGCCTCTAAAAAATCTGCAAGATGAACGCCAAGCAAGATTAGAGGTCTTAAACAATAACAGACAACAACTACAATCTCAGGTTAGCACAATAAAAGAAACAATTCACAGCATTCTTTATGAAAACACAACACTAGCGGAAAGAATCCGTACACTGTTTCGTGAGCGAGGCATAACACTTGTCAGTATAATTACAGCATTGGGTTTGCTATAAGCACACTTGTGTATGCGCTGACAGGAAGCACACGACCACCACCACCAGCCAGCTTCAACTCTCCCAGGTTTCTTGGTGACAGTTGTCACTTGTGAAAGGGAGGGTTGCTCTTGGTTCTGGGCATTCTCCTGTGCTTCCTGTTGGTTCGATACTGTGTTCTGTGCTTCCATCTTTCTCTATGTGGTTAAATTTTATATGTTTTAATGTTATCATACTAGCAGCTACTGGTGCTAACAGAGAGCCAAAACGGTAATACATATCACAGCCAAGTGTCTCCAGTGTCTTAGACAAAACAGGATCTTGTGAGAGGTCATATGCTAAGTCAGCTTCTGAGTCTACATTAAAGACCCTACTTGTTGCTTTAGCATATAGACCAATAACAGTATGCCCTAGGCTTTTCACCATTTTTGCCCCAAGAAGAGATTCATACCTATTAAAATACTTATTAATGTCTTGTGGTGATAACTGCTGCACCTGTTCAACTGTTAGTTGTGTTCCTAAGTAATGCTTTGTTTTACCACAAGCAGCAAGAGAGTACAACTTCTCCTTCTTATCCAGTAGACTCTTCTCATCTGTTATTTCTTCTTGACTAGAACCAGTAGATGTCATCAACAAAAGTTCGTCGCAATTCATGTTGTCTATCTTTATCAATATATTTTGTGTAAAATAATTATTGTTGTTCTTGACAAGTTGTTGATAAGTTGTTAACAATGTTGTTGATGGGGACTTGTTTATTTCTTGACAAGTTCTTAATATAGTTCTTGTTTTAGTTCTTGTACTAGTTCTTGGCAGGTTCTTGACAAAATATTTTATTAGTTATTAATAAGTTGTTGATAAAGTTCTTGACAAGTTCTTGATAAGATATTGTTTTAGCATAAATTCCCATAATTTTATAGTTTTACCCATCAAAGCAAGATTGTAACATTTTTTATTTATTACAAGAGATAGTGAAAAAGCTGACTCAAGGTAAAGTGCTCTTCAAACTTACCTAGTTTTTATAAAAACATGGCAACTTTTTGGGCCAATGAGGCGCAGACGAATCAGCCCAAAGTTGCGGGGTTTTATATAAAAAGTAGGTAAGTCTGAAGAGCAGTTGAGCTTAAGTCGTCTTTTTCCCTATCTCTTAGGTGTTTGTTTGTTTGTTTGTTTGTTTGTTTGTTTGTTGTTCGTTTGTTGTTGTTTGTTTGTTTGTTTGTTTATGGTGTGTTGTCTGTGTGTGTGGTGTGTTGTGGAGGTGGTGTGGGGGGTGTGGTGGTGGTGGGGTGGGTGGTGGGGGTGGTGGTGGTGTGTGTGTGTGTGGTGTGTGGTTGTGGGTGTGGTGGTGTGTGGGGTGTGGGGGTGTGGTGGGTGGTGTGTGGGGTGTGTGTGGTGTGTGTGTGTGTGTGAGTGAGTGAGTGAGTGAGATGGATGATGAGTGTGTGAGTGAGTGTGTGAGTGGAGTGTGTGTGTGTGTGTGTACTTTCCTGTGGTGATGCCGTGGGGGGGGGGGGGGGGGGGGGGGGCCTGTCAGTATAAATAGCATCCCCACCTTCTGGAAATTCTGTGCGAAAGAATATCCTCTTTTCTATCCTTCTCTTAGTGTCTGCCTTGTTCTTCCTCGTCCTGCTACCTCCTTCTTGTCGATTTTCTGCCTTCTTGGTCCATTCTCCTGCCCTTTTTTCCCAGGAAGACTTAAAAGACAACAACAGTTCTCTCCCACGCCGAAGTCGAATCCACTGGGCCTGACTTGTCAGGAGCTTAACGGCAAGTGCGACGCATTTTTCCTCATATGACAGACAGCAATAGCTGTTTTGTGAGCGTTCCACAAGAAGACGAAGAAGGAAGAATCTTATAAGACAAAGAACACACTGGATAAGGAGCTTGAGTGTATGGCTCTTTTCAAGTGCCTCTCAATATAGGCAGCCATGCTCCAACGTTAGAAGATTTTTTTCTCCTTTATTAGAGAGAACAAAACTGTTATGCTAAGAGCTTGTTTGTGATGGATAAATACAACATAAACAACAATTGAAAACGTAAAATATTGTATGACAA
>CM054136.1:88206524-88311524 GCA_028751875.1 Rapana venosa | reverse complement strand
CTCTTTCTCTCTCTCTCTATCTCTCTTTCTCTATCTATCTCTTTCTTTCTGTCTTTCCTTCTTTCTACTCCTCCTTCCCTCCTTCCATCATTCCTTCCTTCCTGTCTTCATATCTCTCTCTCTCTCTCTCTCTCTCTCTCTCTCTCTCTCTCTCTCTCTCTCTCTCTCTCTCCATTTCTTTCTTTATTTCGTCCTTCCTATCTTTCTCCTCTCTTCCTGTCTGTCTTAGCCCTTGTTTTGTTGTTGTTGTTTTTTTATGTTTCTCTCTCTCTCTCTCTTTCTTTGTGTACTCTGTTTCTTTCTTTCTTTCTTTCCCTCTATTTCATTCATTCGTTCTTTCTGTCTGTCTGTCTGTGTTCCCCAGCAAGCACCATGTGCCAGAGTCCCTGCAGAACCTCATCGTGTGGCTGGAGATCCTCCTGTGCCTGGATCCCCCAGTCAGCGCCAAGGTCGTAGACGTCTACCACGTGAGTTGCTTTGGGTGCTTGTGGATGTTGTAGTGGTGGATGTTGTTACCCTTGACCCGGACACTTACCACGTGAGTTGCTTTGGGTGCTTGTGGATGTTGTAGTGGTGGATGTTGTTATCCTTGACCCGGACACTTACCACGTGAGTTGCTTTGGGTGCTTGTGGATGTTGTAGTGGTGGATGTTGTTATCCTTGACCCGGATACTTACCACGTGAGTTGCTTTGGGTCCTTGTGAATGTTGTAGTGGTGGATGTTGTTCTTGAAGTAGACACGTACCACGTGAGTTGTTTTGGGTCGTTGTGGAAATACTAGTGGTGGAGGTTGTCTTTCATGTAAACATGTACCAGGTGAGTTGGTTTGGGTCATCGTGGAGGTTGTGTTTGAACGAGACATGTACCATGTAGATGTTGTAGTGGATGTTATCGTTGAACTAGACATGTACCACGTGAGTTATTGTTGGGTCCTTGTGGATGTTGTCGTTGAACAAGACATGTACCACATTAGTTGCTTTGGGTTTTTGTGGATGTTGTAGTGGTGGATATTGTCATCCTTGAACTAGACTTGTACCACGTGAGTTGTTTTTGGTAATTTGTTGGTGTTGTAGTGGATGTGGTCTTTGAACTAGACATGTACCTTGTGAATTGCTTTGGGTCATCGTGGATGTTGTGCGTGAACTAGACATGTACCACGTTTATGTTGTAGTGGATATTGTCTTTGAACTAGACATGTACCCTGTGAGTTGTTTTGGGTCATTTGTTGGTGTTGTAGCGAATGTTGTCGCCATTGAACTAGACATGTTCCACGTGAGTTGTTTTGGGTCATTTGGGGTTTTTTTTGTAGTGGATGTTGTCTTTCAACTAAACATGTATCGCGAGAGTTGTTTTGCGATCATTGTGGATGTTGTGGTAGTTGTTATCATCCTTAAACTAGAAATGTATCACGTGAATTGTTTTGAGTTATTGCGGATTTTGTAGTGGTGGATGTTGTCATTCTTAATCTAGACATGTACCGCGTGGGTTGTTTTGGGTCGTTTGTGGGTGTTATAGTGGATGTTGTCACCCTTGAGCTAGACATGTATCATGTGAATTGTTTTGGGTCATTGTGGATGTTGTGGTTGTGAATGTTGTCATCCTTAAACCATACATGTATCACGTGAGTTGCTTTATCATCAAGTCAAGTCAAATCAAGTCAAGTCAAAAACACTTTAATCATCCCATGAAGGGCAATTACAATCATCATCATCATCATCAGTTCTTCTTCTTCTTCGTCTTCTTCTTCATCATCACCACCACCACCACCATCACCATCATCACCACCATCATCATAATCATCACAGTCAACATGATCATCATCCTCACCATAGCCAAACAAGAAAATTCAACAACAACAAAAATATCCCCTTATCGTTCTCTCTAGATTCCAACTCCTCTGCTCACCGTGGATCTGCCCGGGGGTCAAAATGGACTGGGGGTGGACGTGAAAGGGGCTGCACCGGGAGCTGCCACGGGTCGGGACGGGGAAGGCAAAGTCAAGGGGCAGCTGGACAAGTGGGCTCGCGCACGAAGCAGGAACCACGCGGCCTACGCGGACCCAGCGAAATGACCTGGCGACGGGTCAGTCGAACTCTGGACAAGTTGCTGTTCCGTTTCTTCCTCTGCTTGCTCATCGTGTCCATTGTCGTGGTCTGGCTCATCCTGTTCATTAACTACTACAGCTAGGTGACTGGCTAGGTCACTGGCTGTTGGTTTGGCTGGTTGGCTGGTTGGCTGACTGGCTAGGTCACTGGCTGTTGGTTTGGCTGGTTGGTTGGATGGCTGGCTAGGTCACTGGCGGTTGGTTTGGCTGGCTGGTTGGCTGGCTGGCTAGGTCACCGGCTGTTGGTTTGGCTGGCTGGTTGGCTGACTGGCTAGGTCAATGGCTGTTGGTTTGGCTGGCTGGTTGGCTGGCTGGCTAGGTCAGGCTGTGTTGGCTGCTATTGGCGATGGCTAGATGTTGGTTTGGCTGGTTGGTTGGCTGGCTGGTTGGCTGGCTGGCTAGGTCGCTGGCTGTTGGTTTGGCTGGCTGGTTGGCTGGCTGGCTAGGTCACTGGCTGTTGGTTTGGCTGGCTGGTTGGCTGGCTGGCTAGGTCACTGGCTGTTGGTTTGGCTGGCTGGTTGGCTAGCTGGCTAGGTCGCTGGCTGTTGGTTTGGCTGGCTGGTTGGCTGGATGGCTAGCTGTTAGAAAGGACTCGTGATAACCATGAGAATGTCAGTGTTGTAAGGGAAAATGATTCGTTCAGGGGAATACGTTGTCTCAAGAACGATATTCAAAAACTCTTGGGTACATTGTGTTACACAGTTAGTTGTTGTTCTGTTGTTGATGGTGGTGGTGGTGGTGGTGATGGCGGTAGTGGTGGTGGAGTGGTAATGGGGTTGGTGTTTGTTGTGTGGTGGTGGTGGTGGTGGTGGTGGTGGTGGTGGTGGTGGTGGTGGTGGTGGTGCTGCTGCTGCTGCTGCTGCTGTGCTGCTGCTGCTGCTGCTGCTGCTGCTGCTGCCTGCTGCTGCTGCTCACAGGATTTCGATCTCACCATCAGGCCTGTGTTAAGTCAGCAATGGAACTCCACTGTGTCCAGTTTTGATGACAGCTCTCAATTTTTTACCTGCTTAGGCATGTGCATAAAATCTATCTATCTCTCCCCTCTCTCCCTCTCTCTCCCCCCTCCCCCCCTCTCTCTCTCTCTCTCTACCCTCTCTCTCCCCCCTCTCTCTCCTCTCCACCCTCTCTCTCTTCTCTCTCTCTTCCCCCCTCTCTCTCTTCTCCCCCTCTCTCCCCCCTCTCTCCCCCCCACTCTCTCCTCTCTCTCTGTGAGGAGAAAGATAAACTTCTTCACCCCTTCCAATCTAGTTTCTGACCTAACCACTCTTGCCATACATTATTCTCAAAAATGTGTGGTTCCTGGCTTTCAGCATTAAATCAATCTGAAGTTGCACGTGCTGTTTTTCTTGATTTTAAAAAAGCCTTTGACTTTGTTGTCACCCTACCTTCCTGTCCAAACTCTCTCTCTCTCTCTCTCTCTCTCTCTCTCTCTCTCTCTCTCTCTTCTCTCTCTCTCTCTCTCTCTCTCTCTCTTTTAATTAAGTTATCTTTAGTACATAATTATTAATGCGTGCCTAATGGAAAAAAACGCATTTTGTACTCTACTAGACACAAAAAACTCCACTACAGTTTTTGTCAAACATAGAGTCCCTCTGGGTACTGTTCCAGGTCCTCTCCTCTTTTTCATTTTCATCATTAGCAAAGCACTGTCACTGATCAACACATGAGTCACAACTGACTTCTTTACTGATAATTCATCATTCAAAACCACTGGAAATATCGTTCTAGACATGATGAAACCTGTCTCCAAAATGTCCTAATGAACTATCAAAGTGGCGTTACTCAATGTCTATGGTAATACATCCTGCCAAACCAAATCAATGGTAATAGCTACCCGCCAAAACATTAGTTAGCTCTCCTTCGATTAGTCATACGGTTTGGTATCATTTTGATCATACATGTGCGTGATTTAGGGACGAGATAGCTGAGTGGTCAGGGCTTTCTCTCCCCAAGCTAAGGTTAGGCAGCATTGACAGTGTGGTTACCTCTTGGATGAGGGACCGTTTGTGCGCCTTGGCTTCAGTACAGTCCCCTAGTTCACCCAGCTGTAAATGATACTTGCGCTCTTTCGGTACAGGGAAGGTAAAGCAGCGAGGGAGAAGAGATGGGCGACGCCCTAAAAATGCTGGCCCCTAGAGAAGCTGAGGTCTCTGACACCGCACTCCACAACCACCAGTTAGGTTATGGGAACACAATACATAAAAATTGCATTTTAGCTATTAGTCAAATCAAAGTCAAGTCAAAGTCAAAAACACTTTAATCATCCCATGAAGGGCAATTACAATACTGACACAAAAGCTTTATTTCATATTGGTTTTCAAATGACTTCAAATAAAATGTCACGAACACACACACACACACACACACAACACACACACACACACACACACACACAACACCAAACACACACGCGCGCATGCGCACACACACACAAACACACGCACGCACTCACACACATCAATTGTGAACACAATTTAAAACCCATTGACTAGAAGACATAAAAACTTATTTTTACGCACGCATATAAGCAGCACGTACACACGTCTGTATCATAAGGGATGAACCTGATAGCAATCCCACCTAAAACAAAGTTTGCAGAACTCTCTGGAAAGAAGTAACTTCCTGTTGTCTCGGGTTAAACAATTGATCAAACCTGTTCAGTCGCATGTAATGTCTCATAATATTAATAATGCATTCAGCAATAAGAAACAAGGGCTGAGCCGTCCACACTAACACATTAATTCTGTCCACCCAAGAAGTATGAAACTCTTTCTACCCAACCTGGCCATCACTTCAAATGGAAACTTGAGAAACCAAACACACTTTTCCCCCGGGAAACCACTTAGATATAACATAGCTGTATTTGTATTTTGAAATATCAAGGCCTTGTCTAATTAAAAAAATTCTCAAACAATTTAACCTGAAAAAAATGTATGTACCCAACACACGTACTGATTTCTACAAATCTGGCCTAGCTTTTACTCTGGCCCAAGTGTAGGGAATGCTTTTCCCAACACAGACCTAACCAAGACAAACCAACTCGTTTCAACACTTTAATAAACTAATACATCATTTTCGAATGTCCCAAAACTAAGTTGTTGATTTATACATGCTTTTATTGTTTTAAACTCGAAAAGATATTAAGAGTAATCATATCAATTTCTATGTTATAATGTACATGTGTGTGTTTTATACATATTTCTACGTTATATTGCATCATTATGTGTGTATTTTATACATATTTCTGAGCGCTTTGATTTGTTGCTTTACAAGATTCAGCGCTATATAAATTCCATACATTATTATTATTATTATTATTATCATTATTATTATTATTATTATATTGCATCACTATGTGTGTGTGTTTTATACATATTTCTATGTTATATTGCATCATTATGTGTGTTTTTTATACATGTTTCTATGCTATATTGCACCACTATGTGTGTGTTTTATACATATTTCTAAGTTATATTGCATCATTATGTGTGTGTTTTATACATATTTCTATGTTATATTGCATCATTATGTGTGTGTTTTATACATGTTTCTATGCTATATTGCACCACTATGTGTGTGTTTTATACATGTTTCTATGCTATATTCCATCATTATGTGTGTGTTTTATACATGTTTCTGTGCTATATTGCACCACTATGTGTGTGTTTTATACATATTTCTAAGTTATATTGCATCATTATGTGTGTGTTTTATACATATTTCTATGTTATATTGCACCACTATGTGTGTGTTTTATACATGTTTCTAAGTTATATTGCATCATTATGTGTGTGTTTTATACATATTTCTATGCTATATTGTGTCATTATGTGTGTGTTTTATACATGTTTCTATGCTATATTGCATCATTATGTGTGTGCATCATTATGTGTGTGTTTTATACATATTTCTAAGTTATATTGCATCACTATGTGTGTGTTTTATACATATTTCTATGCTATATTGCATCCCTATGTGTGTGTTTTATACATGTTTCTATGCTATATTGCATCATTATGTGTGTTTTATACCTATTCCAGTCCCCGGCTAAAGCTCTGAGATTCACCACAATGGTGAAATTTTTGCGTACCCGAGCGTTTTACCCACCATGAAGGTAGCTGCATTCCGACTTCGGAGGAGGTGTCTAAACACGACACCCTTGTGCACGGGGCTATTTATTTTTTAAATTTTGTCATCCATTCTTACCAGCACGAAATGGCCTACTCTTTCGAAAGATGGGGCGGGTTTTTAAAGTGAGTGCAAGTTGTTCTGCGTGCATTCGCGGTCGGGCCTCGGTTTATAGTCTCATCAGAAGTAAGTGTAAGTGTGTGTGGTGTGTGTGTGTGGTGTGTGTGTGTGGTGTGTGTGTGTGTGTGTGTGTGTGTGTGTGTGTGTGTGTGTGTGTGTGTGTGTGTGTGTGTGCGTGCGTGCGTGCGCGCGTGTGTGTGTGTGTGTGTGTGTGTGTTGCATTTTGTCTTGGTAGATGTATCATTATGAGTAGGCCTACGTTTCTTTTTAGATACAGAATAGAATTAGTTTCTTAGCAGTGTGTGCTTCTGGTGTAAAGGCACATCCTGGCATTGTCATGTAATATGGTTGTTTCTTATATGGCTGCTGTTTGTGAAGCTATTTGGTGTTGTGGTTTTTCCTTCAGGCTTAACTGGCTGTTTTCATGCTTGTATCTTTACAAGGTCGGATAGTAATACTAGGCTTGGCCGAAAATCTATACGCTTACGTATTAAAGATTATTCATCGTTTCATTCATTCTCTCACGTGCGTTCATCCCGATGTGCATAAAAAACCTCTTACTGTTTGGTAGCTAGAAAGTAATTTTATAAAATAAAAAAGCAATACAGTTGGCACAATATGCCCCAGATTTTAGAGAAAATGGTATCATGCCTGGTTACAAAAATCCATATTTTTAAGGTAGGAGGTCATCTAGGAAGATGGAAAGGAGAATAGCGGGAGAAAGGAATGACTGGAAGGAAGAGGGAACGGGAGGGAGACCGACACAAAGAGAAGAAGCATCAGAGGACATCTTTGTACGAAGTGGATGAAGATTTGGGAGGGGGGGGGGGAGGCTACTTGATTTGATTGGATTGGATTGGATTGAATTGGATCCCTAAAACTATCCGTCACCAATTGTCGTCATGTTTGGAGACTAAAAGTCGAGTTACTTGCCATTTTCATTAAAAAATAATTTGATGCTGAACAATCCACTCGACCATCCCAAAGAGTAAAGGTTACACAGTCCTAAGTGTTACTTCTGACAGTTTCCCTGCCATTTTCATACCTCACTCTTGCATTCGTACTGCACGTACTAAGGTATCCACAGAAATAAGCACCACTTTTTGTGAAAGACTCGCCCATGAATCAAAACTCAGTACAATACAAACTTTTTAATTTTCAGCAAACCCTGTACCCCCTCAGTCCTCTGTCGTCTGCTAGCTGCCTCACCACAATATTATACATGCGCGGGGTCAACACCATAAGAACACGACCAATGCTTATTTAATGATCATTTCCCACTTTATCATCATTACCTGGTGGTGATATATGACCTCAACCCCAAAAAACAAGTACACGGTGCATTTTTTCATACTTTTGCAATATCTGTGAAAACCAGCAAAGATATTTCTGATTGGTGCTCTATAGAAGATACTGCATGACCCTGCAAAGTTAACCCTTATGTGTAACCAAAGGTAGGGTGTGTTCAACTTCAAAGAAAGAGACAGACAGAAAAAGAGAGCATTTACTCTGTAGGAGTTTAACCCCTAGGAGCCTCAAAGACCAAGCAATTTTTTTCTTATGAAAACTTTCCAATGACTCACAAGAGACAGACATACATACAAACAAACACAGAAACAAAATCAAGACAAGTCAAAAGGATCTTTATTGAGGGTACAAGATTAAGTTTACTCAACTTGTTTTCATCCTGCCCTCACAAAAAAATCAAGAAAATTGACTTATAAAAGCATTTAAAGGACAATGTTAATCAATGTTGAAAATAATAAAAAATATAAGGATTTTTTTTTGTTTTAAAAATACAGACTTCACAATGCATGATAAAACAAAACCAAGACAGTACAACATACGCTCAAGTGTTACAGACAAATGAAGAAAATACAAAAAACAACAGTAGGAATGACAACAAAGCAGCCAGATGTAAGGTAACCTCTAGTATCAAAGCGGACTTACAATTTGTCCACCAGATGTTTCTTCAAAAGTTTCATAAACGTTTGCTTCGAAGGAGCAGAGAGGTAGATTATTCCACAGTGTTCTTCCTGAATAACACACAGACAAACAAAGAAATAAGAGTTCATAAATATGGTAAGGGACTAGAACCAAGTTGCTTTTCACTACACTGCTGACGTTGACGACAACAAAATGTGGAGCAGAATGTGTAAAATTCCTGCGATGAAGTTGTGACGAATTATTATTCTCATCTGATATTTTTGAAATGTACTTTGTGACTAGCACTATGGCTTGATATGTTTAGCGTGCGTTGCTACACTGAAGTGTGTCAGTATACCATTATGTTTAATTGCATATTGTTACTATTTGGTGTGTTCAACACTTTGATTTGTCGCTGTACAGCGTGCTCTAGAAAAATGATATATTCCCTGAAAATGTCTGTCACCAGTTCTCGTCATGGTTTGAGACTAAGAGTCGAGTTACTTGCGATTTTCATAAATGTATAATTATGTGTCCTAAATCATCTGTTGTGCGTTTTGTCTCATGGACAAAAATGTCTGAACTGTGACAGCAACATCCGTCGGATTTGCTAGCGCTGTTGCGCAGTGGTTAGCGTGAAGATTTCTGAATGGAGGTTTGGAGTTTTAATCTGGTAAGAGATTTACCTCGCTCCCACAAGGTCCTACCCAGAGCATGTCTGTTAAATTAATTCGGAGCATTCTGGAAAGACTTGGGCCATGCAATTAAGAGTCAATAGGTGTGGTCTTGATCGTGATACTCAACTGAATTATTACAAACAACAGCATGAAGGTGGACGGACGGTTGAGACTTTCACCTGCCTAACAAGTAAACTGTGATGTTCGGGGTTCGATTCCCAGCCTTACCCTTTCTTCAAAGAATAACGAGTGAATGATCATCTGAACTTTATGATTATTGGAGTTGTTTTGTGCAACTGCTACCATTTTTCGCAACCCTCAAATGATTTTTTCCAGATTAATGATATGAAATCGTGGAATGAAAATAAATGACATTATTGTTGATTGATCCCATCTGGAAAATTTAATGTAGGAAAAAATGACTTCAGCTAAGCTTGGAGTATAATATTACACTTGATGTGACTAGGCCCACTGTGATACCCTGACGGTAGTCTGTCAGTATTAGATGCTATCTAGCTGTGGGAACAGTGCAATGAGCGTGTGTTGCTTGCTCATGTGCGAGCTCGTGTGTGTGTGTGTGTGTTGTGCGTACGTGCGCGTGCGTGCGCGTGTGTGTGTTGTTGTTTTTGCTGCTGTTGCAGCTGTTGTTGTTTTTGCTGTCATTTTTGCTACTGTTGCTGCCCCTGTTGTTTTTGTGGCCAATCAATGATTGGGTTTATTCTATGCCGAGTGAAAATAAGCTTAAGAGAACAGTGCATTCAGTTTTTAATGGAAGATTCTGTACTTTGTTGGAATGATGATGATGATGACGATGATCATGATGGTGGTGATGAGGATGAGGATGATTATCACTATCACCATCAATTACTTTCACTTCTTAATAACAGCTCTTTACTTTATGAATAGAGTATTTCCCTTAGGTTTTTAATGCATCCATATGGATTGTCTCTTCAGGATGACACAATAATGTTTGTGATGCACATGGCCTGACATATCTTCACAATGAAGGGATCATTCAAGTGGACTGCACTCGGCACTCGTTTCCTTTTCATTTGTACACTCTTCTTTCTCTGGTTTTGGAATAAATTCCGATGCAAACAGACATATGTTGTACGATCTTCGTAATTTTGTTATACTGACGTGTTGTTACAGTTATGATAATAATGACTTTTGTTGTTTCTGCGTAGTTGGTAGCTCTCTCTCTCTCTCTCTCTCTCTCTCTCTCTCTCTCTCTCTCTCTCTCTCTCTCTCTCTCTGTCTGTCTGTCTGTTTGTCTGTCTCTCTCTGATCTCAAATTTCGTTTGTTCTGCATAACTGGTTATATTTGTATAACATTAGGTTGGGAAACAAAAGTGTTAAAAACAGGACTAGACACTTTAATCATTTGTTACAAGCAGCCTGGAACTCCTGACTGCCCTGATCATGGCCAGAGCAAGAGGTAGGGTTGTTTCTGCCAGGGGGCAGCACTCCTCCGCAGTCGTAGTGTAGCTGCCCGCACGGTGAGGTATTTATAAGCTGCCATACCGGGAATCTTCCCATCCAGTGTGTTGCTACAGGCTCACAGCAGCTGTATGGACTCACCAACAACTGATTCAGTGTCGAACCGTGTGGAGAACGTACCTAGAGTTACAAAAGCATCGAAAGAAAGCATCGAAAGAACTAATGTCATTCGTCCGCTTGTAGTCTACTACTTTAGTAGTAACTGGCATGTGGGTTGTTGTGTTTTTTTAAGTGATAAACACTTTCTGTGTGTTTCTTCATATTACAGCGTTATTTATTCCCACGATTTGTTTGTGACTTTTCCTCGACCATAATCTCCACAAGCTATTTATTTCTCTTGTGTGGTGATCAAAACACAAAGACTACTCACATTCCAAAACTGGTCTCACGAGTAGAACAGATCTAAAAAAGGCATCTTAACGTCACAATCGTTGTATCGAAATAAAGTGTTGATAATCCCAACTGTTTTTTGTTGTTTCATTTCAAAAGAATATGATTACCAAACGTCAATTTTTTATGTGTAAGAACTTCTGATTTTTTTTTTTCTATAACTATTGCCTCCAGTTCCATAGTTGCTAGTAGTGTGATGTTGATCTTTTCATGTCCATAGTTTGTGCTTTCCTTTCTGCTTTCCGTTTTGGGGCGAATTTGCGTTGTGAGTGCTTTTCGCACGCCCACGTCCGCAAGTTGTGGCTTTGCTGGATTTCATGTGCCCCTTGGGGTTTTCTTGAAATAAATCTTCAATCGTGAATCTTGATAAATGGAGTTGGTGGGTTTTTTTCAATTTGGGCCAATCTTTCCCGGGTTCACTGCCAGTCAGTTTGTCATTCCTCAGTTCCATGCAAAAATTTCTGACAGCTTTCCTCAGTGGAATATTTGTTTCGCATCTTCAGTAATTATTTCTTAAATCACTGAGTGTTGTTTGAGCACATTTTTGTAGACATTTTGCACTGCCAATATGCCGTTGATACAGCACACAAACATGGCTGGTACCAGAGTACTGTTCTGTAGAACTCGTTCACAATGAGCTGCCTTGGACAACAGTTCTCCAATGTAAGGTCGAGAGCAGAAGTTAAAGAGACAGACCACCAACATCCTACGTTGCCAACATCACTGAGATCAGTGGTCTGGCAGGTCTACGAGAGATCGTAGAACTCAGCAGACAGAAAAAGGGAACCCTGGTGGCATTTGGTGGAGCTCCTACGGATGGCGACAGATAACTGGTGATCTTCAAGTAGTTCATCTTTATCTTGATGCTGAAAAGCTCAGCTCTGCCTCTTTGAGAAGTTTGTTACCCACTTCAGAGTCTGCCGTGAATTTATGCACAAGTCTCTTAAGATAGTCAGTAACAAAAGCATTTAAAATCCAAGTTTTATTGTGTTATTTAGTATTGTATTGTACACCTCTTTAAATCGGAGCAGATTTCCCTGAGGAGAGTGCGTCGCTATATGCGAGCGTTTTGATTTGTTGCTTTACAAGATTCAGCGCTATATAAATTCCATACATTATTATTATTATTATTATATGAGCAGCCCCATCCACTTTTTGTCTTTAACTGTCTGCATGTGTTTTTGCTTCCCTGACTGACTGGGGTTTTTTTTCTAGGGAACTTTGTTGTGTGTGACCATTTGACTCATAGAAGTCGCCTGTAGAACCACAGAGTGGCCATGTTTACTTTGTCTCTTTCCGTTTTTCCTGGAGTTCATTTGTCAGACAGATACGGCAGTACCGGTCAGATTGTGTGTGGTTTCATTTCGGCATACTTTATTTCATTCTTTTATTTCGAGGATAATAGAATAAGCACTCAAGTGCTTTTCTTCATCACTCCCTGTGTGTATGCAGTTTTCTCAATTTTGTCATCGTTCCCACTGGCATACAATAGCCTACTCTTCTGAAGAGGGAACGGGCTTTTACGTGCACACAAGATGTTCTGCGCGAGTTCGCACACGGACCTCGGTTTATAGTCTCATCCCAAGGATTTTAGGGGAGAGTGGAGTCAGCACTGATGTTAACTCCAGAGGAAAAATCCTCTTGAATGAGAATCGAACCCAGGTCAGTTGATCATGAATACATCACTCTATCCACCAGGCTATCCCTTACCCCTGGTGTGGTGTGCGTTTTATTTCTGCAAATGGGTGTGATGGCTTTCTAGCACATGGGTCTGAAGTTTATTTCAGAACATGGGTACAGGTTTTATTTCACCAGATGGGTACACCGACTGTGCTGTGCTTTATTTAACCAGATTGAGTGTTGTGCACTTTATTTATAGATGGGTGCAGGTTTTATTTCGCCAGATTGGAGTGTTGTGCACTTTATTTATAGAGGGTGCCGGTTTTATTTCGCCAGATTGGAGTGTTGTGCACTTTATTTATAGAGGGTGCCGGTTTTATTTCGCCAGATTGGAGTGTTGTGCACTTTATTTACAGATGGGTGCAGGTTTTATTTCGCCAGATTGGAGTGTTGTGCACTTTATTTACAGATGGGTGCAGGTTTTATTTCGCCAGATTGGAGTGTTGTGCACTTTATTTATAGAGGGTGCCGGTTTTATTTCGCCAGATTGGAGTGTTGTGCACTTTATTTATAGAGGGTGCCGGTTTTATTTCGCCAGATTGGAGTGTTGTGCACTTTATTTACAGATGGGTGCAGGTTTTATTTCGCCAGATTGGAGTGTTGTGCACTTTATTTACAGATGGGTGCAGGTTTTATTTCGCCAGATTGGAGTGTTGTGCACTTTATTTATAGAGGGTGCCGGTTTTATTTCGCCAGATTGGAGTGTTGTGCACTTTATTTACAGATGGGTGCCGGTTTTATTTCGCCAGATTGGAGTGTTGTGCACTTTATTTATAGATGGGTGCAGGTTTTATTTTGCCACATGGGATTGTTTGTGCTTTGTTCCATCAGATACACCATGTAGTGTGCTTTACTTCAACAGGTGGGTACTCCATGTTCTGTGCTTCATTTCACCAGACGGGTACACCTCGACATGCTTTTTTCCCACCAGATGGTGCACCATGCTGTACATTTTCCTCCATCAGATGGGAGCTTGTGATTTATTTCACCAGATTGGTGCACAGTGTTGTGAAATTTATTTTACCCATGGGTACACTGCACTTTATTTTACAAGGTTGGCACACCACGTTTTTATTTTACCAGGAGAGTACAATGCGTTTTCTTATTTTTGTCAGCTAGGCACACAATGTTTTAGTTTTACTAGATGGGCAGACAGTTTTATTCTTCCAGATGGGCGCACTGTGTATTCTTTATTTTAGCAGATGGGCACACGCCTTTTGTTTTTTGAGATGGGTACACCGTGTTTTCTCTTTTACCAGATGAGTAGTTTGCATTTTCTCCATTTTACCAGCTGGGTACACTGTTTTTTCTCCATTTTACCAGCTGGGTACACTGTCTTTTCTCCATTTTACCAGCTGGGTACACTGTCTTTTCTCCATTTTACCAGCTGGGCACACTGTCTTTTCTCCATTTTACCAGCTGGGTACACTGTTTTTTCTCTATTTTACCAGCTGGGTACACTGTCTTTTCTCCATTTTACCAGCTGGGTACACTGTCTTTTCTCCATTTTACCAGCTGGGTACACTGTCTTTTCTCCATTTTACCAGCTGGGTACACTGTCTTTTCTCCATTTTACCAGCTGGGTACACTGTCTTTTCTCCATTTTACCAGCTGGGTACACTGTCTTTTCTCCATTTTACCAGCTGGGTACACTGTCTTTTCTCCATTTTACCAGCTGGGTACACTGTCTTTTCTCCATTTTACCAGCTGGGTACACTGTCTTTTCTCCATTTTACCAGCTGGGCACACTGTCTTTTTTCCATTTTACAAGCTGGGCACACTGTCTTTTCTCCATTTTACCAGCTGGGCACACTGTCTTTTCTCCATTTTACCAGCTGGGCACACTGTCTTTTTTCCATTTTACAAGCTGGGCACACTGTCTTTTCTCCATTTTACAAGCTGGGCACACTGTCTTTTCTGTATTTTACCAGCTGGGTACACTGTGTTTTCTGTATTTTACCAGCTGGGCACACTGTGTTTTCTGTATTTTACCAGCTGGGCACACTGTTTTCTGTATTTTACCAGCTGGGCACACTGTCTTTTCTCCCTTTTACAAGCTGGGCACACTGTCTTTTCTCCATTTTACCAGCTGGGCACACTGTCTTTTCTCCATTTTACCAGTCACACCATGTTTTTTCCCTTTTGTCTGATGTGTAAACAATGTTTCCTTTATTTTACCAGACAGTCACGCTGTGTTTTTATTCTTTTACCAGATATACATGCGTTTTGTATTTTACCAAACCAGTACAGTGTTATCTTTGTTTTACCAGATGGGCACACTGCCTTTTTCTTTTACACGATGGGTACCCCACGTTTTTTGCTTTTTTTACCAGACGGGTACACCATGTTTTCTCCACAAACCAGACGGGCACACCCATTTTAATTTAACCAGATGGACATTACCCGTTTTCTCTTGTTAGTAATGGGCACACCACGTTTTGTTTTTTCATATGGTCACACAGTGTTTTCTCTCTTTTACCAGATGGGTACACCGCATTTCCTCCATTTTACCAGATGGGTGCACAGTGTTTCCTCTACTTTCTTTGATTACCTCTCCAGGTTTTCTCTGTTTACACACAGTGTTTTCTCTACTTTATTTGATTACCTCTCCAGGTTTTCTCTGTTTACACAGTGTTTTCTCTACTTTACTTGATTACCTCTCCATATTTTCTCCGTTTACACACAGCTTTTACTCCATTTTTACCAGATCGGTACACCACTTTTTCTATATTTTACCAGAGGGGTACACCGTTTTGGTTTTTTCTTTTACCCTATGGTCACACTGCGCTTCCTGCATTACCCTGGGTGGTCACACTTTACCCTGATCGGTATACAGCGTACACCCGGGTTCCTGCATTTTACCACATGTACACACCTCGTCTCCTTTAACTGATGGATACAGCACGTGTCCTTATCTTCATCAGATGGGGTACAGGTGTTGTGTGGTTGGTCTTTTTTTCACCAGATGCAGGCCTTGGGCTTCATTTCACCAGATGGAAATGTTGCGTGCTTTATTCCACCAGACAATGTTTTAATTCACCAGATTACTGCTCTGTATAATTTCACCTGACAGGTAGGTTGTGCAATTTATTTCACCAGACCGGTACATGGATGTGGTCTGCTTATTTCTCTACTTGGGTGCAATGAGTGTGCTTCATTTCGGCACACAAGTGTGGCGTGCGTGCTTCTCTAGCACATGGGCATGGTGCTTTAGTTTACCACTTTGGCGAAGTATGCGTGTATAATTTTTGAGACACTGGCGAGGGGGTTTTGTACAGAGTGTGGCGTGCCCTTTAATACATACAGCCCATGGGTGCGGTTATGTGCAGTTTGGATGTAAAGGTGTGGTTCATTTCAGCACATGGGTGGATATATTCTTTTTCACTACATAGGTGTTGCGTTTGCACGGGCGTCCGAGTGTTTTCAGCACATGGATTGGGTGGGTGCACTTTACTGCAACTCTGGTATGTGCTTTACTTCTGCATAAAGATGTAAATGGTGGTTCAACCCATGACATTAGGCAAACTAGCCAGAGAGAATGAATAATCAAGCATAGACAAACTGTCACCATATTAGGCAGTCTTCTACAGCCCACTCGCTTCAAAATGAAAAATGTTCAGAATGAAAGAGGAATTTTACTGGGACCAGCCTCTCCAACGGTAAGCCAGTAACAGTGCCAAAAACCAACTCCACATAATAGTGTGGTTCAAGATTACCTCCCCTGTTCTCCAACAAACCCAAAGCCTGTTTACTTTGACAATGCGAAGATTGGTCTTTAATCTGCAGTAGCATAGACTTAGTTAAGTTTGCTAGCTACCATCACAGCCCCCAACGTACCCAATGCAAATTTAAGTTCTTTGGCAGGTTACTACAAACTTTGGTCAACACCATGATGAAGTCCATCAAGAGTGCTAGAACCGAGCTTGAATCAAACCAGCCGCAGGGGGTACCACTTCTTTGAGTGGTGACCATAAGCAGAATGTGAACGTACACCCATCCTGCACACACACTAACACCCCATCTCTCTTCTCTACACGACCAAGCCAGGTATGGCCAGTGCTGTGGGTGACATGAACATACCCAGCATGCTTCTCTGCTACCTAATGAGGGATGAATTCCACAAGGCTCAACTTGCTCAAAACCCACTGCCTGAAAAATTCAGAGCAATGCCCCACTGACTCCTTAAGGAGTTAGTACTGAAGTCAGCAGAAAGAAATGGGGCAGTATGGTTGTGATAAGAAATAGTAATTGTTTGCATGATTTGGTTTAGTAGATGAAAATCACTGAATCGTTGAAACAGAGTGCATTCTTCACATAAACACACACACACACACAAAACAAGCCAACACAATCTTGACCTACGGAAAAAAAGGGGTAAGAGTGGGTAGATAACTGCTAAAAATCAGCAGCACCACCTAGGACGTCTTATTCTAGCAGTGGTTCAGGGTGGGGTATGGAAAGCACAGCTTTATTTCACAGTAGGAGGGGCACGATAGCACAGGGGTAGTACGGGGGATGGTTGTAGTGAGGTAACTAGGTTGCCTTTATTTCACAGTATGAGGGGCACGATAGCACAGGGGTAGTACGGGGGACGGCTGTACTGAAGTAACTGGTTGCCTTTATTTCACAGTAGGAGGGGGGATAATAGCACAGGGGTAGTATGGGGGATGGTTGTACTGAAGTAACTGGGTTGCCTTTAGTTCACAGTATGAGGGGCACGATAGCACAGGGGTAGTACAGGGGATGGCTGTACTGAAGTAACTGGGTTGCCTTTAGTTCACAGTATGAGGGGCACGATAGCACAGGGGTAGTACGGGGGATGGCTGTAGTGAGGTAACTGGGTTGCCTTTAGTTCACAGTATGAGGGGCACGATAGCACAGGGGTAGTACGAGGGATGGCTGTACTGAAGTAACTGGGTTGCCTTTAGTTCACAGTATGAGGGGCACGATAGCACAGGGGTAGTACGAGGGATGGCTGTACTGAAGTAACTGGGTTGCCTTTAGTTCACAGTATGAGGGGCACGATAGCACAGGGGTAGTACGGGGGATGGCTGTACTGAAGTAACGGGTTGCCTTTAGTTCACAGTATGAGGGGCACGATAGCACAGGGGTAGTACGGGGGATGGCTGTACTGAAGTAACTGGGTTGCCTTTAGTTCACAGTATGAGGGGCACGATAGCACAGGGGTAGTACGGGGGATGGCTGTACTGAAGTAACGGGTTGCCTTTAGTTCACAGTATGAGGGGCACGATAGCACAGGGGTAGTACGGGGGATGGCTGTACTGAAGTAACTGGGTTGCCTTTAGTTCACAGTATGAGGGGCACGATAGCACAGGGGTAGTACGGGGGATGGTTGTACTGAAGTAACGGGTTGCCTTTAGTTCAGCATTGCAGGCGGAAGGCGGGGAAGGGGTGCATGATCTAATGATGGAAAAGAGGAGCAATGGTTGTCATGGAGAGGCGTGTCAGGATTCCTTCCTCCTAGGTCAGGCCAAAAGGTGGCAATACCGTCTCCAGACTTCAGAGCTAACAACGAACACATACACATTCAAATAAAAATTACACATATGCAACTCAAAATAAGATAGCCAATGCGGCAATGCACAGTCAAAGGGAGGCAACTCGTAGTGAACTTGCCCTCTATTTTCAAGGGGAATACAGCTATACTTAATACAGCATTTTGTATGGCTTTACATTAGCAGAGCGGTAAAAGGAGGCGTGATCCTTGTCTACTGATTTATTAATATGATGGGGGTTTTTCTGTACGAGAGGATATACTGAAGCCGTCTTTTACATTGTTTAAAATCTGCAGAGATGGTACTAGGGGTGACAACTGGGGAACATGTCAGCCTCATCTTGAAGCTCATGGCGATTTCTTGTGGTTCCAGAGGACTTTCGGTTTGGTCATTGCAGCTGTGGTCTGGGCTATCCTGGAGAGAATTTCAGGTTTTGATGCTTCATCTGATACAATAGCTCCCCAAAAGTTAGACTTATGGGAAGTCTAAATAACTACAGCCATCTGAAAGAGCACTTCATTAACACAATCTTTAGTGTTGATTTCAAAGCCAGCCAAAACACTGTTCTATTAACACCATACCCAACGCTAAGACTAAAGTTATCCAAAATATCTGAACTAAAGACATCCAAACTATTTTTTGTAAAGCCATTCACAGTATGTCCAACTTCAAACCAAAATGTACAATGTTCTGCAATCTGAATAGCAATATGTGTATCATCTGCATAGCAATGTATGTACAGACGACTGCATGCTGCTAGCCAGACGTTCCTGACGGCGTGTCAAACAGTCTGATGTGCAGTTAGTTCCCCTCTCCTCTGATGCAGACGTGTGCTGTCACCTCTTCCAGGACGGCCACCATCTGCAGACAGCATCGTCACACACACACACATCAGTTACCACATCACACAGTATCAGTCAGCCGCATTGATTGCTACACAACTCTGCACACAGTACTGGTGACACATTTAAGTCCTCAGTAAACGCAATACCAACGTCATATTATGCAAGAAGTTAATGATGAAATAAAGGAAGTTGTAGAAGAGTACGCTGTTAATATTACTAGTTGTCCAACATACCATGACATCCCCACAGCAGACATCAAGATAGTTGACAAAAGTCTTTCTGGAATTTTTCTAATAAAAATAAGATCAAACATTGTCCATTTTGCCAAGACAAAACCTATTCCTTTTGTCCCCATGAAAAAAAAAGAGGATGAGAGACAGACAGACAGACAGACAGACAGACAGACAGAGAGAGAGAGAGAGGGAGCTCAGCCTGGAACAAGAAATGCAGTACACCAAAAGAAGGAAATTTCAGCAGAGCTTGACATACAAATGCTTTTTTTTTTTTAAAGTATGCAAACACACACACAACAAATCAGGAACTAGTCACTCTGTCAGAATTTCTTTTTTTAAACGGGTACTGTTAGAATGAAGAGAGAGAGAGAGAGAGAGAGAAGAAGAAGAAGAAGAGAGAAGAGAGAGAGAGAGAGAGAGAGAGAGAGAGAGAGAGAGAGAGATAGAAAGAGAGAGGGAGAGAGACAGACAGACAGACAGACAGATACAGACAGAGAGAGTACTTACACATGCCAGAGCCCTGGCTGTCCTTTTCCACTGGCCTTGGTTGTCTCGGTGCACCAGCCATGGAACACACACAAACAAGCATGTAGGACACTTTCCGCAATACTTTTTGCTATACATCAAGTAGGCTATCCTCATCCCCTCCTCACTCCCTCACCCCTTCCCCTCCCTACTGCATAATTATCCACCAGATTGGTTTTCCCTAATGTTTCCAATCCCCACACCCATCCCCTGTGCTCAAAGCAAACGCTTTTTGGGTACACAGATAACTTGTACAATAATTCTCCACGTGTTCTTTGCTACTGCAGTGAGGTGGCATGGAATGAAGAGCAATGAAGAAAACGCAGGCCTCCAACACCCAGTTAACCCCATCAAGACTTCCAGGCCGGGCAATAGGCCAGAAGCCTTCAGAAAACTGCAGAACCAATTTAGACCATTCTGCTACCAAGAAGTGACTCTGGGACATCAGAAGCATTGTATACGACAGAAAAGTGAATACCAGTCATGTAGCAGACTGTGTCGTTTGATGTTACTGAGGGCAGCATGGTCAAATGGAATAGTTATTGTGAAAGCAGTCTGTCAATGTTAACTCTGCTGACAGCGAGGCCCATAAACTGAGGATTCAAAAGAATGAAGATCAAAGACACGAGGTTACTATACTATTCTTTCTTTCTTTCTTTGATTACAATAAGAGTCCCAGCACAGTTGTTCGATTTAGAGCCTGTATCAATTGACCTCCACCATCAAGCAGATAGCTCTCTCTGACTACATTTTTTGACAGAACGAAATTCAACAAATGGCTTGTTTAAAAGGGACACTAGCACAGATCAGAGGATCTCCCTGGTTAGATCTGGAAGCAGTTATTGGAAGGAAACCTCATCTGCATCCTAGTCTGGGGCAAAAAGGGACATTGTGGGGGGAGGGGGGTGGGGGACAAGAGAGGGCAGCCCACACAGAAAAAGAAGGCTGAAAACGTCAAAGGACCACCCTGTCTGTCAACATTCCCCATTATGCTCACACGTATGAAAGTAAGGGGGGCAACACATAGCACAAACTGCGCCAAGGTACAGGGCAAGTTAATAACCATGCATGTCTACACTTAGTCTAAACCTCCTATTCCAAATACAGCCACAATCTATGACTTCAGTTGCAGCACAGTAAAAAAATTCTTCACTGTCATCAAACTCGCAAGTATGTGCATGTTTTTTGGCATGTGGGATGACAATATACATTGTTTCACCTTCTTGTTGTTGTCGTCGAAATGCAATGCTGTGTAGTCTGCTCACTCTGAAATTCTCAACTGGTTCTTGAGTTTCTGGAAACCAATATCTGCCTTTTCCGTTTCCTCATCTGACAAGCTCTTACTCTTAATGGGCTACGAGCCATCTTCTCCAATCTGAAGAATTGGGTAGGCCACCTGGTCTTCAAAGTCTTTGACTTATATAACAAACAGTATTATCCTATGCTCAAGCTGGTTGAAGGCTTTTAGAGCATTAGGTGACTCAGTCTAAAACAGAGGGGGATGGGAGAAGCTGGCCATGCCAATACGAATGTCTCGTGAGTGAAACTCCTGCGGGGGTCTAAACCTTCAGAGGTATTTTATATCAGTAGTTCTTTTAACTACTAAAGACCTTTTATCTGTGCCAAAGCACCCAACAGCACCTGTCCTACAAGCTTGTATTTAAACACTGCCAGACGGGTCTGCCGACTTACGCTAGGTGCAGCGGTGCTGTAGGCCTTGGTCATCAATCAGAATGGCCGATCACGCTATGTCTAAGTAGTAGATGTACTTACTACTTTTACCGCCGCAACCAGGTCATCATGTATACTAAACGCTGTTAAGGACCACACTCAAGCATAAAAAGAGTGGCGGCATTGCTGTTGTCTGCACTAAAGTTACTGTGGTATTCTATCATGGCATTAAACCTCAGGGCAGACACACACACACACACACACACACACACACACAACATCAGTGGCCTGATGTGAAAGGCGACGTGACCCATGAGAACAGCAAGGCATAAGGGAGAGACATAATTCACAACACAGAAGGCAGGGTAAGATGCAGGCCATGCTTCTCTACGCCCAGTTTACAGCAGACAACTGCACATGTGGACTGAAGGCAAAAGGCTGCTTCTGCTCCGAGCTGACCTTTCTAACCTTAGGACCGCAGTCTTTATTTTCATGAAGAAAAATGAGCTGTATACAGTGCAATACATCACAAGGTTGTTTTTTGTCTCTATAAGCAAAACGTTGCAATGATAATAACAAAAAGTAATAATGATGTAGACCTCTAGGCAAGGTGTTCCAGCCACATATATGGGCTGAATAATAATAATAATAATAATAATAATAATGTATGGAATTTATATAGCGATGAATCTTGTTAAGACTTGCTGGCCAAAAGAATTAAGTGTTTGCTCAAGCTGTTTATGAAGAGGCGTAAATCAAGGTTTGTTCGCAGCTGACATCTACGTACATATGGCTGAATCATCTGAGTGGCAATGTGGGGACAAACCAATGTTCAAGCTCACCCTAGTCGTAATATTGTGATGAATATATCGAGAAATATGTAGCTTCTGGAGTGAGGATAGATGTAGAGTGTTTTGATTCAGCCTGTTTGGCTCTATAACTCAATCCTGAAGCAGACTTGTAAACTTGTTTTTTTCAGTTTCCTACCTCATGTTTCTGTACACCCAGTGAGACATGGATAACAGTAGTCAAGTCTAGACAGGGCAAGGGAGCTCACTAGTGTTTGTGCTGCTTGAAATAATTTATAAGTAAATGTAAGATAAAACTAATCTGACAAAAGTTGAAAATAGGTCATTTCGCATATAGTGTTGACATAATTATTGCCTCACTCAAGGATTAGAATCAAGTATCACACCAAGACTGTTCATGGATGGGACAAATCCAACATATGCTTTGTCCACGTGGAGGAAAGATAGAAAGAGTACTGTTGATAGAAGGCCTGCTTAAAGAAGTGATCATGGCTTCAGTGTTACTGTCATTTAGCCATAGTTAGCAATTGATTCACCCATTTTCTAATGTCTGCTATGCAGTTTTAAAGTGTTTCAATTGCAGAGTCAACATGACTAAACAGAAGTTTGTAAAGTTCTCTGCCATCAGCAAAAGCATCATAGTTCATCAAACTGTTTACTGATATGTCAAAAAGGGTTTAATATTCAAAACAAGTAGCATGGGTCCAAGCACGGAATCTTAAGGAACACCCATTCTGATACTTGATGTTGCAAAACAAAAAAGGCTCTTTAAAGCGGCCATTTCTGTTCTTGATGTAACACTGGATCTGAACATGATAATGCGGAACGCGAACCTCAAATGCCAAGTGAGTAGTTTAGGTCTATTTCTTTTAAAGAACAGTGACTGTTGTTCTTGATGTAAGATGGGGTCAAAACTAAGATAGTGCAGAACCTGAATGACATATGAGTAATGAAGTCTAAGAGAACAGAGGCCCATACGGCCAAATACAGTAGACAGATCATGCAGAGTATGTATACAGATGTAGCTGTTGTTCACATAAACTGAAAGATCATTCTTGATTTTAGGCAGGGCATATTCTGTACTGGGAATAAGGTCTGTGAGCCGACTTGCTGAAAACGAGGATTATTCTGCATGCATGCACTTGTGTGTCTAAAGAAGTGATTTCTACAACAACCTCATCATCATTTCCATCTACTACTACCTCTTGCTACTATTGGCATAGTGTTTTGATAGATTTCAGTGTGATGCTGACAGCTCTCAAATGGTGTGTGTGGTGTGTGTGTGTGTGTGTGTGCGTGCGTGCGTGCGTGCGTGCGTGCGTGTGTGTGTGTGTGAGACCACACATTATGCTCCCTTCTTCCCTTGAACCACACCAATCCCTTAAAATATTGTTCCATGCCATGTTGTGCACACTCATGAGCGCAGACATATACTGCCGTTACTGTTTTTCCACCATTTTTGTTTTGACTGTAAAGTCAATCAACTCTTTTTCAACTTTTCTCTACTATGTTCTTTCCCTGCCCACCTGAACTACCACCAGAACAAAATGTTGCCTGCACTTCATCCTCATCCATACACACACATTCAGCCAGCAAACCAGCTACCCCCCCCCCCCCCCCCCCCCCCCCCCCACACACACACACACACTCCTTAACCTGTTCCACAAACAATAGTGAGCATTCTATCCCCAACACTTAAAACTATATCCACCCTCATCTTAGCATCCCCCTCCAGCCCTCCAGTCCCCTCACCCACCCACCCCGTTCTGGGGGGAATGTCTGTAATGTAGGCTTGATATGTGGTACATCGGGTATCATCATACCAACCGATTCGTGCAAGGGAACTAACTTCAGATAGCAGTTTGGGATAACTCTTGCTTCGTCCACATTCTCGTTAGACTGTGGTGTATCAAACATGAATAAAGAGGTCAACCTTAGTCTGCTGCGTTTTGTCTGGTGTACAAAACTCGGAGAAAAGAGAGAAAATGGCGACTTTATTATGTCAGCTTGTACCATTGTATCCCAATGCCTTTTGTGTTCACATGCAGAGTCTTGGTTAAGAACAGTGTTAGGGTTAGAGTCAGTTTGAACGTTGTTAGCAATAGGGAAAAGACTGGCTTGTGGGCCCGTCTTTACGTCTGACTGCATGTGGACACAACGGCACCCAGATACAATGACGCGTGCTTTTGACGTAAATTACAAGTTACATACCAGTCTACCAAAGCCAAAGGTTCTTTCTTGGACTCCGTGTTGCCATTTTTTCTGACAATTTTGTGATTTCTACAATCGACGCCATATCTTACGCATTTCTAACAAGTTGCGTCTGTGCAGAAACTTAAGTTTATATCAAATCATGTGACATCTTACCAGGGAGTAGCAGAAGTCTTCAGTTTTACGTCCTTTCACATAAAGTAATACCGGCTCTGCAGGGAGCTCTTTCACTTCATTTCTCACTGATTTTAACATGCACATACTACTACACCCCCCCCCCCCCCCCACACACACACACACACACACCTTTCTAAGTAGCCCTTTCCCTTGAACACCTTTCCTGTAAAGCAAAAGTTCCCCACCCTCCCATCCTGTTTCTACACACACACACACATACATATACATACATACATACATACACACACAGATACACCTCTTGATATCATTACCAGCCATCAACAATGATATAGCACACATGTTTTTATATCCTTTCCAAAAAAAGTCCTGATTGATAACAAATAGGCACCCCTTAAATCCTGCTTTTTTTCTAATGCCACAGAGCAATCTGCAACAGATTACCGGGGCAAACTAGTACACTAAGGTATGTCTGCAATAGCGGGTGATTGTTTTGTGGTGGTTGATTTTTGTTTTGTTTTGTCTTTTTACCAGCTTGGAAATATTTGAAAAATGTAAAGTTCAAAAGCGACATTTCTATATATAATCTTCCTCTTTGACAACTTGGATCTTAGAAAGCAAAAACGCGCTGCAAATCACACAGGACATGCACCCAGGCCTTAGGTAACTGCATCTTAAGCGCTATATGTTTTACATAGCAGTACTCGAATATAACTTTTGTCTTATTTGCAGACCGGCTATAGACACTCACTCTCTCTCTCTCTCTCTCTCTCTTGTTTATTTTTATGACTTATCAAGTTTGGTTGTTGTAATTTTCCTTGGTTTTGTTGTTGTTTGTTTTTCTCTTTTTCTTTTTTTTTCTTCTTCTTGTTTTTTTTTCTTTTGTTTGTTTTGGTTGGGGTTTTTGGGGTGTGGGTGTGGGTGTTTTTAGGGTTTTCTTTTATTTGTTTCTTTGGTTTTGTTGTTGTTTTTTGGGTTTGTTTGTTTTTTTTTTAAAGGGTTATTTCCCTTTGTTTCTACTGCGTGAGAGTATAGTTTTTTTGAAAAGGGTTATTTCCCTTTGTTTCTACTGTGTGAGAGTATAAGTATTGGGTTGTTTTCATGATGTATCCCTACGGGCGGAGACTGGATGTAAAAAAGCACAAGAGTGCTTATTCATTATCCTCGAGATAAAAGAATTTGTCATTGTTGTCATTCTCTCTCTCTCTCTCTCTCTCTCTCTCTCTCTCTCTCTCTCTGCACCAAAGCACCCAATAGCACCACCCCTACAAGCTTGAATCAGACACTACAAGAAGGGTTCTGCCGACTTACTTATGCAAGGTGCGACGATGCGAAAGGCCTCGGTAAACTAATCACAATGTCTAGTCATGATGTCAGTGAAATAATGAAAACATCTTCCCACTGCTTTACCGTCACCACCATGCAATACAATTTAGCACATAAAAGACAAGAGACAATGCTGTTGTCTAAAGTCACTTCATTTTGAGTATTTTGACATGGCACTGAATACAAGGGCAGACACACACAGGACAGGTAATGACCCTGAAAGGTATGCAAGAAAAAGGATATAACCCACAAGACACACACACACAGGGCAGGTAGACACGGCCAGTTATCACCCATGCATATCTACACCTAGTCCACACCTCTTTTCTGAATAAAGCTACCGCCTACAACTTATGATGCAGTAAAACATTTATTTTGTTTATCACCATCACTGTTATATGTGCGTGCCAGTTGTTTAATATGAGTGATGAAACTGTCCGGGGATTTATTTTGCGGCTGAAATGCCATGAGGTGTAGTCTGTTCACTCTAAAATTCTCAGCTGATTTCAGCTTCCCCAGAAGTTTTTTGAAACAGCATCTGGCTGTTTCCTTTCCTTATGTGACAGAGCTATGTCACTAAAATCAATCCTTCAAGCCATCTTCTCCAGTCTGAAAAGGTGTGTGGGCCACTTGGTCTTTTGGGTCTTGGACTGTTCTCCTTTTGAAGCCTAATCTCCTTTTGAAGAACAGTTTTATCCTCTGATCAAACAGGTTGAAGACTTCTAGGATGTTGGCTGAGGTCCAGCCTAAAACAGGGGCGTCCTTGCTGGCCATGGGGAAATAGATGTCCATCGGGCAAAATGCTCTTGCTGGTGTCTGCCTCATGAGGTGGTGTGTTATCGCAGGTCTATCAATAATGGTTTTAAACTACTGCGACCTTTCATTGGCCATTTTTTGTGTTCTATATTTGAAGGGGGGGGGGGGCAAAATTTCATTTATGGAATTAAGAATATTCAGAAATAATAAAAACTGATTTCATTTCATCTGGTGATAATTTTAGGCCAGTTGTAGTCACGTTGTTTGTATTTAGAACTTTATGAAGCTTTTGTTTAGCAAGAGAATCCATTGTTTCATTCCAGTACAGTCTGCAATGTGATGGTACCCAGAAAAAATCTAAGTCTATACCTTGAGACTTGATACACTGTATCACAAATCTCATTTCAAATAGAAAAAAAATGTTATTCTGCAGTTTACCTTGCCACTGTTTCATAGCTAACAGGCCTGGTTTTGCATCAACACAAGATAGAATGTTACAAAACTATTTTTTTTAAGTTAGATGAAATTTAAGTCTAGGCCATTTGAAATGCATAATAGTTCTGTAAATATGGAAAAGAGTATTTGGCAACATGAACAGAATTGTTCACTTTTAACTCAGGAATGATAAAAACTAACCCGTTCTTTTTTAAAACACTGATCCATCAGTAAAACTCTTGAATGATTAGAATAATTTTTTAGATGTCTTCCTACTTCAACAGATAGCATATTTTGCTCTTTCTATTTTTTATGCCAGTACAGTCAATGTCAAGGCAGCCAAGAGAAAACAGTGGGGAGACAACATTAGAGGGTGGACTGGCCTTGCGTGGAACAACATACAGCAGACAGCTAAGAACTACGAGGAGTGAAGGAAGCTGGCTGCAGTATCTTCAGAGGTGCCCCAATAGTCGACCAGACTATGGTATAGGTGAAGGCGAAGACCCCAATGGTCGACCAGACTATGGTATAGGTGAAGGCGAAGAGTCAATGTCAGACTTAGCCACTTTATGTTCCCATGGAGGAATATGGGAAAATATTTGGCTATTAAGGTATTTCTCTGATTTCGCCATGGATGCAGCGCCATCATGGACTATGAATGGGGCTATTGAACACATAATATTTTGCTTTGAATACATTGTTATGTATAACAGTAATTGTGAATTTAGGCTCCATAAAATCTATAGAGATACTCTTGGATTTTATCTTTCTGCAGCAATATCACGGAATTATATCATTCATTAGCATCTATGGTCTAAATAACAACTGAGATTTTTAAAATATAGAAAAATGTATGAACAACATTCAAAAATAGTGTTGGATTCTACTGGAATTGTTCATTATTTCAGAATAATACAATACAATAGACGCAGACAAATACTCAGAGGAAATATGACACCAATGTTACCTGTCATGTGCCGGTAGCCAACAAGTGGTGTCTGATGGTGTGTCTGTTCTTCAGCACTTGATTGCACTCCAGTTGTTCCTGCAAGCAGTGAACAAATCAGCAGTGACAGGGAAAATGTTAATAGCTCTTTTAGCTCAGATGCTACAATGATTTGATCATACTACTTTGAAACAGAAAAAAACACACAATTGTTCTTTGTTTTTGAAAGACATAGCTACACTTCACTTCTTGCTTTGCTACTCAAATATAAAAATGCTTTGATTGCATGACTTTGGAACAGAATGAATCATAATTATTCACCAAAGACATCGTCATGTTCGGTGTTTTTCATGTTAGCTCAAATGTTAAAATAATTGTATGTCAAAGCAAAATAAGTGTACAATTGTTCTTTACAGACGTTACCATATATCATCTTTTGTTTTATTAGCTAACATATCAATCCGGAGTACAACCACACTGAATGGGATTCAGGTACCCAGCAGTGTAATTATTGTACTGAGATTATCCAGCACACTGTGGGATTATTCTCAAAGAGTTTATGAACTCACTTCTAACTACTTGTGCACATATCAAATAACCCAGGGCTGCACGACCTGTTCTTGGCAAAAATGACTCCATAGAAAGAAAGACCATCCCCACAGGGTGGCAAATATACCAACAGAGCAGAAAAACAAAAAGTTACAAAGCAACTCTCTAGAGATAGATCTTCTATGACTGAAAGGGGTTACACACAACTCCAAATGCCCCACTATGTCTAAAGAGCTTAAGTTGCTTCCTTCCTAAAATTAAAAAAAACCCAAAGAAGTTTGTCTTGAAATTGTGTGTGCCAAGTCCTGATCAACTTAACATAGACAGCATTCAATGTAAATACTAGTGCCCACCACTGTACCAAAATCAAGATCATAAACAGCAGTTTTTGCAACAAGATTGATGGACACTACATAAATGATTTTTCCAACCACTAACAAACAGGACTACGACCAACTGTCCTAGAAATAGTTCAGAATCAATAAATATTAAGAAACAGATCTTTTACTTATAGCCCATGTTAATATGAAATATGTAATAATCTTTATGGTACCTTACCATGCAGTTTTTTGCTGGTGATACCTTTTGCACAAACCCTCTTTTTACCATCCATTCTACCTCAACCAATTTTCCCCTTTGATTGTAAATTTTATTTTCTTAACAAAAATATTCTTATATCATAGATCAACTTGTAAAAGTCACCACAAAGTTTGAATGGCTTTGCCACTTCATTCCAGGCCAATAGGCAATACTACTTTATAAAATATGTTTTCATAAAATGGGGCTTTGCATTTTTTTTTTTATCAGTTCAGCACATATTTCACAATAAGGCAATCAGTTCAGCACGTATTTTTTCTTTGCCCTTAGCTTCTTGGAGAGTCCTGAGGCACTTCGCTTCCTTGTTCAGGTCAGGTCTCCATCTTAAGCATGCTGGTGAAATTAATATGTATCTGGTGAATATTTTCAAAAGTGTCATCCCACCAAAGAAAGTACACAGTGAAACACAACACAATCATAGACATAAAAATATTATGGATACCATATCTTTAGAATATGTCACACCTTCATGTTTAGCCTTTTCTTTTTTTCTGTGTGTGTTGTTGTTGTTGGTTGTTGTTTTGTTGTTGTTTTTTTGGGGGGCGTATATGTATGTGTATGTCAGGGATTGGTGAGGGTGAGGGCTCACATGCAACACAAAATATTGAGATTCCAGTCACTTTTGTTTTGTGCAACAAAATTGAGACTTTTAAGATTATTTTTTCTTTTACTAGTCTGTACTCTATTCACCAAAGGCTTTTTAAGATAATTTTTTCTTTTACTAGTCTGTACTCTATTCACCAAAGATTATTGTCAATGTGTTTTATATCTCGTTGCAGTGACAGAAAAATGACACAACAACAATGCTAAACAAATACTGGGGAAAATATCGCATGTGAAATCCACCACTAAGTTTGGCCTGCTTCTAACAAACAAGTAACTGTGCATCCTACTGGTTAATTTTCAGAGCTGGGATTCAGAAATGAGGAAGGTAGCCTTGTGCATGTAACCAGAACATGTTACCATTACTGTGTTAAGTAGTCATCACCATAAACATGCACAGTACATAAGTTATACAAACACCGAAAATGTTTGGACTTGCATCAATGACAAAGTGTGGAAACAACATTAATTAATTAAGGTGGCAAACTTCAAAAGCGTGGTCATATTATCTGTCTCAAATCGCCAACAGGGCAGTGCCCCTGGCCTGGTTTGAACATTAAGGCCACCTTCATCCCCCCTCCCCTCCCGCCTTTCTTTTTCCTCCTTTGCTTGAATTGGTTTCAACAAAACCTGTACTTGCCTGTTTTTAAGATATCTCCCAACACACCCTTGGCACCCTGCGTTCAAATTTGAGACTCTGACGTTAAACACATTGCTGCATAACCTGTTTTTAGCTCTCCTGCATCATATCTGTTTAAGAATCTAGACCATTTCTGGATCTGGTAGCCTACTAGGTATAGATTTATTTTTTTAACAACGGCCAAATTTTGACATGTTATTTGGAATCGAGAAATGTAAACGATAAAGAAACACACTCATACTATTTTGGCAACAAACTGAAAAAAGGTAGGTAGTAAAACAAACACACAAAAAGGAAGCGTAATTAATCTTCATAATTTCATGAAGTTTCACCTCAAATCTCTTCCGCTACGCTGCGTTCGCTTGCTGTCTTTATAGTGAAAACAATACAAGCCTCTCCCAAAATGAAGAGCAAATGGATGGACATGTGCTAGATGGTGCTTGACTGAGATCTTACATTTATATATTCGTTTATTTTAAGTACTACAGGGGAAAGAGAGGATTCTTTTATGCTGGTAGTATTTTTGTTCATAAACTGAATGAGTTTTATTGATTGAAGCATAATTTACTCTTCAAAACTGAGGGACTTTACAATGACACAACATAACATATTCTAATGGGTGTAAATGGCTCCAAACCCTAGAATCTTGTTGTTTTTTTTAAAGTGTGATATAAGTAAGCATATATTTTGAAATATACCTTGAATCCCTTTAAGGCTGGGGCCTGGGTCTCTGATGCAGCGGTTTATAATCAGTTTCCCCCAATAATTTGTGAAGAGAATAGCAAAACCCGTTTTCACTAAAATGGCCATCATCAGGAAAGTGTGACAGATGATACTCAGCCATCTCTTGAGTTCTGTAAAGCAACCAGATTATTAAGTGTGCGTCCATGTAAAGATGATAATGAACAAAGTCTTGACTGAGTTTCATAAAATCAACGCCTAATCCCTGTCTGTAGTGATATATGTATTGACTTCAACAAGTAACTGGGAAGAATTATTTTGAGTCACCCAGAAAGGTCTCTGCTTATCGAATCGATGTACTTTGAAACGTCTGCAGGAGGCTATTCCAAATTTTAGTTGCAGATGGTACGAAGTATTTACAACGTATTTACTATTGCCCATAATAAGTATCACTCATTGCTGAAGAACAAAACCGCTTGATAACAAATGATACCAACAGAAGCTTACTGCATTCATGGTGCAGCACTGTGCACTGGAGGCAGATTTCAATGTTGTCAGGTTGAAAGTATTACTGATCTCTCTCTCTCTCCTCTCTCCTCCTCTCTCTCATCTCTCTCTCTCTCTCTCTCTCTCTCTCTCTCTCTCACCACACACACACACACACACACACACACACCATAACATAACATATACATACATACATATTATGTATATAATACATACATGCATACATACATACATACATACATACATACATACATACATGCATACATACATACATACATCCCGTTCAAGGGGGTATTTTCCCCTGGAGTTAACATCAGTGCAGACTCCACTCTCCCCAAAAGTCCTCCAGATTAGACTATAAACCGAGGCTCCGTGTGCGAACAGAATTTACAAAGCCGCAAACACAGGGACTGGATTTTTTTTTAAAAAGCACATAAGTGATTTTCCATTATCCTCGATATAAAAGAATAAAATAAAGTAAACTAAAATAAACATACATACATACATACTTATTACATACATACATACATACATACATACATACATACATACATACATACATACATACATACATACATACATACATACATACATACATACATACATACACGAGAGAGAGATGTGTGCGTGCGTGCGTGTGTGCGTGGAGAGAAAGAGAGAGAGAGAGAGGGGGGGGGGGAGGGAGGGAGAGAGAGAGACTACCCATGGAGTGTGACTGGTCACAATGACATTAGGTCAGAGAGGCACTAGGTCACGATGAAGTATGGTCACAGCTGCACCTGGTCACAACGACACATGGTCACAACCACACTTGGTCATAACAACATGTTGTCACAACAGCATGTTGTCACGAAAACACGAGGTCAGAATAACATGAAGTCACAAAAACTTTGGCCATTGGCCATAACAACACACAGTCATATTGACACTTGGTCATATGGATATCGCCATTGGGTCAAAATGGCATGAGGTCACAATGACACTAAGTGACAATGACACTGCCACATCGACATCACCACTAACACATGCCTATGTGACAACATGCCATGACTAAAATTATTGGTAATGTGGATCTGACCAAGACTTTTAGTGTTGTCGTGACCAATTTGGGACTGATTGTGACCATGTGTCTTTGTGATAGTTTGTTACATCAACACAACCCAGAGAATACAGGCAGACAGACAGACTGAGAGACAAGCAGATGGATGCATAGGCAGACCGACAGACAGACAGAAGTGGCAGATTTAAAAGAAAAGGTCAAATACCAATGTTTCATAAGCTTCCTGTAAATACAATGATTTCATCAGATTAAAGTATGACGGTACTGAAAACAAACAAACGATTTTCATCAGGTTCATGTAAACACGTGAAAAAATACAGAAGTTTCGTCAGATTCATGTATGAGGGACTATACGAATAATTATGCGGACCAAGATAAGTACAGTTTCAGAAGATTCATGCAGCAGTACATATCTTCATCGGTTTCTTGGCTAACACAGGCTTGACAACTCGATACAACACCATTTTTACTACGTTTTGGATTCTGCAGTCTTGACAGAAAATCGCTGGACCATGTGAAGTTTAGACAACTTCTTACGTCTGTCTAAACCCACAATAGATAGTGTTGCTTGGCAACGTCTCATACCGATCGACATAGTACCACAATATCAAAACAATGTAATGCTGAAAATCTCAGCATCTAACACATAACTACAGCTTAATCTTCGTTCAATAGTTTTACTAGACCATCTCTTACTTCATTTACTTGACTTTTCTTTCAACTCTCTGAGGTGTCATAAAGACAATGAACTGAATTATTCATGCATGTCTTTTGGGCGAGTTCAAATTAGCCGAGTCCATCCCTCTGCAAATTGTAGGGTGCATGCTAGGCATGTTCGTACCACCCACACCAATGAACCTAACTAGCTTGCTCTTCCACAAAAATGGAAAGGGGTTTTGATGTGTGCGAATTAGCAAGATATTAAGAATTTACACAGATGTTAGGACTTAAACAGTTTCATCCATCTGAAGTCCTTTCCACGAACTGGAGTGGGTACCAATGTTAACTCCAGGGAAACGATTCCACCAAATAGATACCTCATCAGAGAATCGAACCTGCACACTTAGTGACAGTCAGATCACGAGTGCGACGTTTTAACCACAAGGCCATCCTACCACTTTCTTTCTGTCTTTTTTCTTTTATCCCCCAGTATTTCATGGATTCATCATCCGTACACAGACAACGACAATGCAGTATTTCATGGATCCATCATCCATACACAGACAACAACAATGCAGGATTTCATGGATCCTTCATCCATAGACAGACAATGACGATGTTAACTCCAGTGTAAAATCCCCTAAAATAGGTACGTCTGTAGTGGCTCGATCCCGGGCCGTCAGATCAGGAGCGCAATACTCTTAGCCACCTCACCCTATTGGCGTGGTACTTGAAAACAGCCATTCACACATTCACGGGAAGTGTTGATCCATTGTGTGCTCTCACAGTGATGATCAGACGTGAAGGATTAGAAAAAAAATGCGTAGTTTGTACGATCCCCAGCATGCTTAAGCTTGGAAACTCACAACAGCAATAAAAATAACAACAACAATAATTTTTGTTCTTTGTAAACCACATGCTTAACTGTACTGTGGCAAATTGTAGTCCCCCGCCCCCTCCTTATTTTAGACTAAATTCTTGTTATAAAAAAAAAAAATTAGATTACTGTTATATTGACTCCAAACCCCTCAGATATGAGCGCTTATTCATTATCTTCGGAAGAAAAGAATTGAAAAAAAATCTCGGAAATTCAGTGCCTGGCCTGCTTTGCTAATATGCGCAGGGTTTTATTGGTTTTTATTTTTTATATATTTTTTTTTTTACTAATCCACGAATCCATTGTAATGATATAGAGATGATGCTCTCCTCCAGTTTCCAGTTTCGAAAGATGCCTGCCTGCCCGGCACCTAATGTTCATCACCACCATCAGGAAAGAAGGACGTCAACCAACTCCGACAGTGGTCACACCAGACGACCAGGCCAGCGCCTCCACTGCACTACACCTTGTGCCCCCAGATTACCATTGCACAATCACCTCCCAGTACACTAATGATTATGCTTACTTTTGGGGTTTGGGGTTCAATTCAGATTCGAAATGTCCCCCCCCCCTCCCCCCCTCACCCCGCCCCCCCATCCCTGCCTTCCTTGTGGGGATGCCGGGGACCTGTCAGTATAAACAGCATCCCCACATTCTGGAAATTCTGTGCTAGGAATTTCCTCTTTTCTACAGCTCTCTTTGTTTATGCCTTGTTCCTTTTCTTCCTGTCACCTCCTTCACGTCTATTTTCTGCCTTCTTGGTAAATTTTCCTGCCTTCCCACCCCTCCCCAGAAACACTTAAAAGATAACAATTATTCTCTCCCACGCGGAATTTGGATGTGCTAGGCTTGACTTGTCAGGAGCTTAACGGCAGCGAAACACATTTGCTCATATGACAGACAACTCTAGCTTAATTGCTGTCTGAGCGTTTGATGACGACTACGACAGCGAAGAAAAAGAAGAAGAAGAAGAAGAAGAAGGAAAAGAAGAAGAACGAAAGAAAGAAAGAAAAAAGCAGATAAAAGAAAGAAAGGAAGGAAAAGATAGCCACCGTTAAACCTTAGCTGACACCTCCTCACTGAGAAAACTGTAAGAGAAACTTGATCGAACTCTTCTCTCGCTCTACTCTACGATATCCCTGCCCCCATTCTGCAGTCTTCGGCGTGAAAATCGGACAACGTCAGCAGCTTCCCTACATATGCATGGTGCTCTTGCTAATCGATAATGCACTACACCCACACGTGGGAAACGTTTTGCGCTCTCGCTCTCTCTGTCTGTCTGTCTGTCTCTCCACCACCACTCCCCTTCATAAAGGCGGAAACCGGGTTTAAAAAAACAAAACAAAACAAGAACGGAAAAAAAAAATGTGCCTAGGTGCATACTTCTGAGTATCATCATCGACAGAAAAAGAAAAAGTCTTGTCTCTCTTCCTGTCAGTTTCTTCTCTGCTCCGTCGATGCTATACAATTCAGACTTTTTTGGTGTTTTTTTAAAACTATTGGCCAAGGCCAGTCGTCTCTCTGTCTGTCGGTGTCTGTTTACATGTCTCTTGTCTGTGTTTTAAAAAAAAAATTTTTTTGGGGGGGGGGGGGGGGGGTCACCTACCTCTCCTTCCTTCCCTATGGTCTTTGTCGCTTGTCATCTGGCTGTATGATTGTACCCCCCCCCCCCCCCCCCCTGCCCCGCCCCTTCCCTTGGGATGGGGGTCCCGTAGCCAGAAGGGAAGTCAAGCTCCCCCAAGCGTTCCCCCCCCCCCCCCTCTCTCTCTCTCTCTCTCTCTCTCTCTCTCTCTCTCTCTCTCTCTCTCTCTCTCTCTCTCTCTCTCTCTCTCTCTCTCGGAACAGGATAGCCTGGTGGTTAGAGTGATGTATTGTGATCTGCTGACCTGGGTTCGGATCTCGTTCAAGAGGATTTTTCCTCTGGAGTTAACATTAGTGCAGACTCCACTCTCACCAAAAGTGTTTCGGATGAGACTATAAACCGAGGTTCCGTGTGCGAATGCTCGCAGACCATCTTGCGCGAACGTTAAAACCCGTTCTGCTTTTCGGAAGGGTAGGCCATTGTGTGCCTGTGGGAACGGAAGACAAAATTTTAAAAACTGTATATACACGGGAACGGGATGAAAATAAAGCACATGAGTGCTTATTTCATTATCCTCGAAATAAAAGAATAAAATCTCTCTCTCTCCTCTCTCTCTCTCTCTCTCTCCTCTCTCTCTCTCTCTCTCTCTCTCTCTCTCTCTCTCTCTCTCTCTGTGCCCCCCCCCCCCCCCCCCCCCTCTTTGGCATTCTCTCATCATGTGGTCTTAAGAATTAATTATGCAAGAAAGTGCTTGATTTATTTCTGAATCCCGAAAACATTCTTTGTATTATTTATTATGTTTTTGTTGATACTTGTCATGGTGAACTCTTCTTATTGTCGTAATTCGATACTGACTTCCGATGTCATTACTGATTCAGTTTTAATGATTTAAATCCTTGAAAAGGGTGGGGACGGGTGTTAATAAAAGCAGAGAGAAATTAAAGCACACATGGATGCCTATCTACTATCCTTGAAATAAAGAATATTCTTTTTCTTTCTTTCTTTTCTTCCTTGCTTTGCCTTCTTCTCATTCTACTTCGAGCTTCCCCACTTAAAAGAAAATAAACCCCAACTGTATTTCTTAAATGAAGAAATTCAAGAGGCGGATGTTAAACAAAAAAAAAGAAAAGTATGTGCCATTGATAACAATGTTATTCTTGGGGAATAATGATGGCTCATTTTCTAGCTCTCTTTTTCTCTCATAATCAAAGGTTTTGGGTTCGATGCAGAAAATCTTGTAGATGAAACAACTAGAGAAGGAATTAATTATAAATTTTTATGGTGTATTGTCTGGCTGTCAGAGTGAAGAAGCGAAGGTAAAGAAACAAAACGATCTGTCTCAATGTGATCGATAGAAGCAGCGACAGCAGACATCACATTTTGAGAGCTTTCGTCGAAATGAAAATTTTAGCCAATGAACGACCCCCATTGCCGTAATCTCTTCATGAGAGCAGCAGCCATTTTGTCTTCAGCTTACCACACCCTTATAATAATAGAGGCGAGTTTGTGGACTCTCAAGGGTCTGGGGTTGACCCTGCCGAGGCCCAGCACCCGATTTCCGCCTCGATGGAACTGGAAAATATTGTTGCAAATACAGTTTATATAAAAGCACGCGAAGGTAAGAAACCGATCTTCGTCAAATGCATAATGCCATCTTGAAGACTGACCGAGACTTGGTCTGAGAGTGAGACAGAGAAATAATGATCTCTTGAGAGTTACAATGCCGATGATCATGATGATGCAAACACTGATGTAAGTGTTGTCTGTTCTGTTATAAAACATTAGTAGGGGTAGTGTAGTTACCGCCTCAGTGACTCATTGTTTGAAGTAGTATTGGTAGGCAGTGATTTGCGTGCAGGCTTTGGTTTGCTGCCACTAGGCTACCAGTACCACTGTACCAGTTCTGATTTGCTCTGCGCACAGGTCGCAATCGACGCTTTGATTGTCAAAATCATGTCTTAAAATTTAGCCTTTTTTGACTTTGCCATGAGATAGACCCATTTGCTAATAGGGACCTGTGGTATAGGACCATGGAACCAGAAATAAACAGAAGATGAGAAGTGTACCCATGGCACTATTTTTCTTCAGCACTACTTTCATATCATTGAAAACAATCATTGCACAAGCTACAAAGCACAATTAAAAAAACAAAGATTACAAGATGTACAGTTGTTGCTCATAAGTAGAGCTAGCCTAGTTGTGTTTCTTTGTGGATCCTTAAAGTTTAGAAGATGTAATCTGGGAACCTATTGCAAGTTCCCCCCCCCCCCCCCCCCCCCCCCCCCTTTCCCACCACCACCACCAATGCTTTGTATTGTTGCTGGGTTCACAGAATTATAACTTCATTGACAGTGACTATATAATTAAAAACATTTTTTAAATGTCAGGTTGCTTCCTCCTTCCCATCTTTGTTTTTTCTTTTCTTTCTAAAACAAACATTTATAAAATGATTGGGCTAAAGACTTGTGACGGAGTACTTCATACCTACAAGAATTAATGATTTATTTACTGATAGATTGAGTTTTTGACTCAAAATTTTGTGTGTGCTGAATTTGAGAAGTTGTCTGCAAGAATTAATGATTTATTTACAATAGATTAAGGTATATCGACTCAGTTTTTTCCCTGCTGAATTTGAGTTTGTCTACTAGAATTAACAATTTATTTACTTATACTCTTATGGATTAAGTTATTAACTCATTCATTTTTTTCTGCTGAATTTAAGAGTTTGTGTACTAGTACTAAGCCATCTAAGGTTCATCATTCAGGATCAAGTACAACATTTTTCAAATTGAAACTAGATTATAATATAATTATATTTTACCTGATTGTTTTCATGGATTCACTATCATTCATCATCATCAGAAGTATCAAATGTGTCATTCAAGTTTTCAACTTAGTCCAAACAAAAGTTGAGTTATATTCACATTTTTTTGGCTGTCCCCTGAAAATATTGTCAAAAGGTTTGATCCCAGTTTGAGAACATCTATCAAGTATCATTCTAAATGAGCACTATAGATTGATTGATAGATTATTAGATAAGTTTGTATTGGACTGGAGATATGTTTATGATTTCTTTCTGTCCCCCCCCCCCCCCCCCCCCCCATCCTGTCAAACTTCCATTTATTTAACTAGTGACAGCACAAGCTTGTACTTTTGCTACTAAAGTAGTATTACATGTAACTGTAAGCCTCATGCAGCACAGTTTTGTATTATATGTCATCTTGCTGCACTAAGGTCACTGAAAACAATTGCAAGACAGTAGAGAAAGTCAAACTGTCACAGTTTGAGTGAGGGGTCAGTGAGTGAGGGGTCAGTTCTCGGCCCTGTTCTTTTCACTCTCTACACTGCCCCACTTTCACATGTAATAAACCGTCATCAAATCAGCCATCATTTTTATGCAGACAACTCTCAGATTCTTAGCAGTGAAACTCCCAAAAATCTGCCTTCTCTCTTGACAAATACGTCCTGCTGCCTTTAAGATATCCAAAATTGGATGATAGAGAACAAGTTACAACTAAATGCAGATAAAACCGAAGCCATGCTTATAGGGACCAAACACAAACTCTCTTCCATAACAACAGCTTCAATAGAATTCGGCAATACGTCTGTCCCTCTATCCACTGTAGTGAAATATTTAGGGGGAGTTATCGATAACACGCTCTCCATGCAAAAATTCATCACCCAAACCTGCCAGTCGTGCTACTATCAATTACGGCACATTAGTGCAGTTCGAAAGTATCTGTCCACTGATGCAACATCCAAACTAGTCACATCTCTCATTCTCTCACGTCTGGACTATTGCAATTCTCTTCTGGCTGGTCTGCCAGCATCATCTATCCACCCTCTTCAACGTATACAAAACTCTGCAGCTCGACTAGTCCTCAGAAAGAAAAAATCTGAGCACATTATTCCTCTCTTGCGATCTCTCCACTGGCTGCCTGTGCCACAGAGAGTAAACTATAAGATCTGTACCCTCTGTTACAAAAGTCTCCACAAAACAGCACCTTCCTACCTCAGTGAATGTCTTCACTTGTACACTCCTTCTCGTTCCCTCCGCTCTGCTGCAGATACCTTGTGCTTAAGAATACCTAGATTCAACCAGTCCACTGTTGGCCGTCGCTCTTTCTCTGTTTCTGGTCCAGTGATCTGGAACAACTTCCCTCTCTCCCTTCGTCAAAAGTCTACTTATGATGCTTGTAAATCCAGCCTAAAGACGCATTTATTTCAAACCTAAGATTCTCACCTCTTGTTTCATCTCATTTCTGTCTCTGCCCTCAATAACCAACCCCCCCCCCCCCCCGCCCCCATCAGCCTGCCCGAGTGTACAACCTTTGTGTGTGTGTGTGGGCGCGCGTGCATGTGTGTGTTTACATTTGTATTTGTAAAAATCTGTTAATTGTGCGCGTGTGTGTGTTTACATTTGAATTTGTAAAAATCTATTAACTGTAACTGGCTGCATGTGAAAGACTAGGATGAATGAGAGCGCTTTGATTTGTTTTTTTGCAAGATATAGCGCTGTATAAATTCCATGTATTATTATTATTATTATTACAGTCACATAGTATGTAACATGTATTGATATAATGTTGAAATTTGTAGAAAGCATATATATAATTTAAAAAAAAATTATACTATCAAACTTGAATTTTATTTAAAAATGCTTTGAACATGCATGTGCACACATACGCATACACACAGACACACACTTACATGTTCACACGCATGCACACACACATGCATGCACATGTGGTATACACTTGCAATCACTTGCTTGTTCACATATGTAGTACATACACCCAAATCATTCACAGGTGACAGAAATACAGAGAGAAAGAGAGAGAGAAAGAGAGAGCGAGAGAGAGAGAGAGAGAGAGAGAGAGAGATGAGAGAAGAGAGAGAGAGAGAGAGAGAGAGAGAGAGAGAGAGAGAGGAGAGAGAGAGAGAGAGAGAGAGTGAGTGAGTGATGAGAGTGTGTGTGTGTGTGTGTGTGTGTGTGTGTATGTGAGACCGTGGTGACTGTGTGTGTGAAGTTTGGTCAAATTGTTATTTTCAGATGGTACATTTATATTTTAAAAATATTTTATTCTTTTATATCGAGGATAATAGAATAAGCACTTATTGCTTTTTACATCCAGTCCCCGTGTGTATGTCGTTTTGTAAATTCTGTCATCTGTTCCCACTGGCACACAATGGCCTACTCTTACGAAAAGCGGAACAGGAATTAACATTTGCGCAAGATGTTCTGCGTGCGTTCGCACACGGGGCCTCGGTTTATAGTTTCATCTGAAGGTACATTGATTGAATAAGCAATGTATTTGCTTTTTTTTTGTGTGTGTGTGTGTGTGTCACTGTGTGTGTGTGTGTATCTGTGTGTGTGTGTGTGATTTTGAATACCTGCAGTAAGCATATTTTTTCTGTATCTGCTTCATTGCAGCCACATATAATATATTTTTCTGTAGTTTACTGATCCCCACCCAAACAGTTACAGAAACACATAGGAACACACACACGCATGTAGGGAATACAGTTTGTTTTCAAATCAAATAGATTTAAATAGATTTCATGTTAACAAAGCAAGTTAGGAATAAAGTATGAAAAAGACCAGAAGTTTTAGTGTTTACACACTTCTGGTACAAATCTTAAAAAAACAATAACCCATAACCTCCTCCCTTTTGTGGGGAAAAATAATGCAGACCAAGATTTTTAGAGTTAAACTTAACCTCTTAACTGCCCAGTGCAAGTGCACCGTATATCATATGCCGGGGAACACAATTCTTATGCAACACTTGCTATGTTCATGTCCCTGTTACTCAAAAATTGAAAAATGAATAATCTTGATATTCTGCCCAATGGCAGTATGTATATATCGCAGATTGCTTTCAGGCAAGCTCCAAGCAGTTAGCATGGCTTTTCACTACAAAAATATATTTTAAAATGTTAAAAATAAATGAAAATGCACTTTCTTCATCACCACTGTCATTCTGAGTACCCCCTTCTCAATAATGTTACAAAGAAGTCCAGACAAAATCTCAGGGTTTTTTTTTCATCTGCACTATCTCCTGAATCATACACAATCATTTTCATCACTGGCAAGATAATCTAAAATTTTATTTGCCACTTCTTCAGCTGTATAAAGTCATTGATATGTTCAACGAGGAGTCGACCATTTTGAACAAGAACAGTCCAAGCAGTCATGCAAAATAACACAAAATATGAGCTAAAAAACACAATTATAGATAGAGTGCACAAAAATTTAGTAATGGAAAATTTCTGGGGTGGGGCAGTCAAACGGTTAAAGGGTAGTTTGAACCTGAAAATTCTTGATCATAGTCATCTGTGGAGTTGGCTGTCAGTGTCATCCAAACCAATACACTAATAAATGCTGCTGTAAACTTAACCTACCCTGTACTAGTAGTAATTCTCATTGTTTCATCAGTTTACCATGAATACTGGAAGTGTTTGCTCAATCAGGTGTCAGTTTTTGTTTGGTATGAACATAAGGGACTGCATATTACACTATTTATTTATGATTAGCCAAGTTGAAGTACTTAACAAAATTGCAAAGCTTTCTCTTTATTGAATTAAAAAAAAAAAGAAGAAAACACACACACACACAAGCCCAACAAACAAGAAGCAAGCAAACAGACAATAAAACACAACATAACTCCTCCCCCCCCCCCCCCCCCCCCCCCCCCCCCCCATCCCTTCTTCAATCAAACCAAACCCAAACCATTGAGTTGATTAACGTAAAGGAATAAAAACTGATACTAATACTGTAATACCAACAAGTGATTGTTTCAAAGCCAATGTGTATGCATTTAGCATCTTTTGTGTCATTCACACTGATTCAGTGGAATGTTTTTTTTAAAAAAATCATATGTAATTTTGATTATAAATGTATTGCAGGTGGTGGTGGCAAGCGGAAAGGAAAAAGCAAGAAATGGAAGCAGATACTGAAATTTCCTCATATCACCCAGTGTGAAGACATTAAAAACAAATTCCGTAAGTATCACAGATAATGTTCTTTTTGTCTCAGGTATAGGGCACCAGGTGAGGGGATTTGGTTGTTGATAATAATAATAATAATAATAACAATAATAATGTATGGGATTTATATAGCGCTGAATCTTGTAAACAAATCAAAACGCTTATACTGATACTGAAAGCTTAAATTCTTAATGGCTAATGTAACTTTAGCGAAATTGGCGAAGTGAGTCATCTCATTAGACCATTGGTTGAGGTTTATCCCTAGCCTGCACGGGCAAATTTTTGTTGTTGTTGAAACAAATGGGTGTTAAAAAGAAATGATGTAGTAGGTTAAAGTCTGATGTAATAGAGAAAAAAGTACATGTATTTTCTGAAAGTCCAGTAAATAAACAGTGCATGTAAAGCGCTTTTATTCCGATGTAATAAGTTTGATGTCCCAGACTCAGAAAACATGTTTACACTAATCTCAGGGTTAAGACACCTATCGGATATCCTGCCTTTTGGAACATGACACGTAGCAGGCTAGAGATAAATGTCTCTTTGCGGATAATTTTCTTTTGCGGTTTCTTCAAGAAATGTGCTGTATGTAGGACTTGTGTGTTTTTTCTTTCAGAGGTAACATATCGCTATGTAGTGGAGCAGCAGCCCATTGGGGCCCACCTGTTCAAGCAGTTCTGTGAAACCAACCCAGACCTCCACAAGGCAATCCTCTTTATGGATGCAGTGGTGAGTGTGCAGAGTGTCTTCCTTTGTCTGGTCTTCATCAGTTCTCTTTTGATTGTGGTTTCTATGTTTTGCAGTAAAGAGACTTGCTATGGCATTGTATACATGTTGACCCCTTAATTGTTGCCTGTCTAAATCATCGCTGGCAGTTTGACAAGTAGTTGATCCTAGATTTGTTGTAAAAACTCAAATTGACTCAAGCAATAGTTTTGGTCTGCTTAAGGTCCCCGATCTATCGCAAAACCCAGTTTGTTCCCTAGAACCACTTTGTGTGTTTGCCAGTCACTGTGTCTGTATCTTTTTGGTTTCTTTCTGTCTCTTTTTGTGTGTCTCTCTTGGTGTATATGTTATCTCAAAACTCATTCTTTTATTTTTCATCTTTTTTGTTTTTGTTTTTGTTTCCAGAGAGAATATGAAGTAACACCTGATGAAAAGCATCTTGGAAAAGCTGAAGAGGTGTTTGAACGATTTTTGCAGCAAGATGTAAGTATCTTATTGTTCCAACTGTTTGAAATCTATGTTTACACAATGTTTGCATGCCATGCAACCTGTTTAAATCTAGCATTCAGTGCTGAATTTTGACATTATCAAAATTACTCTGTGTTAACAGCAATCAATCAAGTTATGGTCACAAGATGCAAATTAACAGACCTGCCTACCCCTATGATTTTTGTTTATTTTTATGAAGTATTAATCCCAGATATAAAAATAGGCAGTTACTGAAGAAAATGGAGGGAGAGAAAAGTGATCTCATGCTCAAGGGTTCAAAAGATGTAACTCTTTTTTGCCATTGACTTTCCTTTGCATTACATCTTGAGTCTTTACTAGATATCAAGTGCAGAGTAAAATTGTGTAACCAAACAGAGTATTTTCAACAAATTTTGACAGAACCAGATGAAACATTACAGCAGAAAATGGCATGGTAATATTTGATCGGAGAGATCTTCAGCGTAAGCATAAAAACCAGCAGGAGCCTTGGTTTTTGGAAAAGTACAAGCAGACACTGAGAATCACATCGTAAACTGAAAAACATAGCGCTGAACGACTTGCGGGTACGGACTGACTTTGTCATTTGAATATTACAACATAGTGAAGTATTGCAAGACGAAAATGATGATGTCATTGTGGCAGAGTCAGCAGCCCATGTGATAAAGTGCACAGATCTTTTTCCTACTAAGAAAAGTTCCTTTATTTTAATTTTATTTTATTATTATTATTTTTTTTTTATCCTTTAGTGAGATGAGGAGCCAAGCCAAGCTGACTCAATAACAAGCAAAATAAAAGCATGTTGAAGTTTACTAAAATGTTGTGAAAATCCATCAGTAGATGATACAGCAGAAACAATGCTCATCTCTCAGTCTTTCTATGCTCATGCTATTAATGGTCATTGTCTTTTCTATCCTCTCTCTCTCTCTCACACACACACTTTTTTGTTTGGCAGACGTTGTCAGTGTGTGAAAAAAACCCATATGGTTGTGTCAAAATTCTTAAATGTGTTGTCCTTTCCCTTTTTTTGTGTTTGTTTTTGGTTTCTACCCCCTCCCCCCCTCTTCCTTTTTAAAGTTATTTTTTCTCACTCTCTGTTAGCAATACTTGTTTTTCTTATCAAGTTATCTGTTTCTTTCACTGTCTCTACCCCACCAATCTTTAATAGTACGTCTTATCTGTTCTGTGTTAGACATGTCCTTTTCCATCATTCTCTTTGTTTTTGCATTTTTCTTTGTCTTTCTTGTATCTTTCTGGCTTATTTTCTGCCTTCCCAGTCTGTTCACCCGCCTCTTTTCATGCAAAGCTTTAGAATATTCTTCATTCATGTATGACGTGTGGCCTGTATTGTTTTGTTGTTGGTGACCAGGTAGTGATGTGTAAACACTTGGATGGGCACAGGATGTTCATTCTTCAGTGTTATTTGCCCGTGTGGCATTTTTTCATTTATAGTTTTTTTTAAGTACTTTGAAATGTTTGTTATTGCTTTGGTTTTTTTACACTTTTTTTTTTTAACCTTATCTTACACTTGAATACAGTTTGGTGATGCCAAGTTTCCTGCAAACACCCTTTTTCAGTAAGCATAGAGCGGCCAAGGAATCAGATCTGTAATTGCAGCCATCAAATAAATAGTGATGATGAAGATTACATTAAGAGAAAGAAAGACTGCAATACTGTTTTTGCTATCAAAATATGATTTTTGGCTTGTCCCAGTACCATTTCTTATGTTGCTGGGGTAGGCAGGTCTGAAATATATGAATACCCATGTTTCCTGTTGAATGTATGAAAACAAACATGCTAAACATTCTTTTGTTTCTGAGTTTCTGTTGTGGAAGAGTTTTCTCCCATCGAGATAATTTTAAGCCAGGCTCGTTCAGATATGAAATTTATTCAGTCTCAGCATCTGTCATTTCAGAAATGTTAATGCTGACTACCTGTAGGTAATACATGAATATATGAAGTAATTCTGAAACCATATTTAGAAAGTGTAACAATATAGCAAGACTTGATAATGTATCCATGACATGATCTGCGTATGTGTGTGGAAGAGCTGATTCGTTGAGATGTATATATTGTACTGGGATTTATATGTGAACGGCTTGTGAGTGATGAGGATATTTTTTTGCCGCAGTCGGAGATGTACGTGAAGCATATCAACGGTAACCATGTGTCGGCTGTCAAAGAGGCCATGGACCAGAAGAATGCCAGCAAAGAGCTCTTCAACTCGTGTGCAGAGTGAGTGCCTACCTTCCTACCGCCTTACTTTTGTAACTGGTCACATTTACATAGTTGTTTCTAGAGATTGGTTTCTTTCATTGTTTTTTTTTTCATTTTGTTTGTTTATTGTTTGATGTGCACTTTCAGCCTAAAAATTTTTTTTTAATAGCTTTAACTCACTGTTGTTATTGCGAGATATATGTCATATCCTTGTGAAGCATGCGTTGGTAAACAAAAATACAGTGTGTCTGTGATGACAGCTGAAAAGCACACAGATGACATATTATTTAAATGTGTATTATGTTCTTTTAAATATGAAATAAAATTTGGTTTTGGAATATTTTGACACTCTGTCACTGATTTCCATAAGATCTGAAGGTAGAATTATGGCACTGTGAAAGAATTAAAAAAATATATCAAAGGGTAACAACTGTTAACAGTGAATTGTTCTAAAAATATGAACAGTTTCCCTTAAAGTGACCATATCTCTAGACATGCATGGATATATTTGAATCATTTATCCATTTGCCATAAATTAGTTAATGTTTGTTCTTCTGTTGTGTGTATTGGATATTATATTGTTACTGAGTTGTTCCCGTGCATTGAGTTGTTCCTGTGCATTGCACATTTGGAGGATTTGTACAGTTAAGCAACCTTCTGTGAAAAATGTTTAATTTTAAGTCTCTAGCTTAGCAGATATTGTGACTGGTAACCTGGAATGGTGAAGATTAACCATAGATTTGCTTTGCTTTTTGCTTGCAAGGTTTATATGTTGAGTTGAATGTAATTTGTTTTGTCAACAGAGTGGTGAAAGCATACCTGTCGGAAGGACCGTTCTCGGAGTTTCTCGAGAGCATGTACTTCAAACGTTACTTGCAATGGAAGTGGTTAGAAAGGTCAGCACATTTCAGTTTTGTTGTAAGACCTTAGAGACTTTGAACATGTGTGTGTGAGTGTGTATAGGGGTGTGTGGGGTGGTGAGAAAAGAGAGAGAGAGAAAGGGGAGAGAGAGATGAGAGAGAGAGAGAGAGAGAGGAGACAGACTATGTGTGTGGGTCTATTTTTGTTTTATTATTTTCAGAAATTACAATTTTGAGAAGAGCTCCTTTTCTGCCTTGATGATGTATTGATACATTTATGCTAATGCGTATGTGTGTGAGTGTGTGTCTTGTGTGTGTGTCCATATGTTTATATGCACTTGTGTGCATAAATACTGGAACATGTGTGTACATTTTCGTGCACCTAGATACTTGAACGTGTATGTACATTTTGGTGCACCTAGATAGTTCAACGTGTATATACATATTTTCATGCACCTGTGTTTCCAGTCAACCCGTGACCAAGAACACGTTTCGCATGTACCGAGTGCTGGGCAAGGGAGGGTTTGGGGAGGTGTGTGCCTGCCAGGTGCGGGCCACGGGCAAGATGTACGCCTGCAAGAAGCTGGAGAAGAAGCGCATCAAGAAGCGGAAAGGGGAGGCCATGGTGCTGAACGAGAAGGTCATCCTGCAAAAGGTCAACTCCAGGTTTGTGGTAAGTCGAGGCCCTGTCTGCTGTTTGTCATCTTGGAGTCGGGGACACGGAAAAGGGAAACGGGCCTGGTTGGCTCATTGGGTAGGGAGGGCTTCGGACACTTGATCCAAGGGGCATAGGTTTGAATCTCTGTAGTGGCTGTCAGTTTGAAAAAAAACTTTTGTCAGTGAAGCATCATTTTTGCAGAATCTTACACTTAGCAGGTTCTTAGTAAAAAATGTCATGGTAGGAAAAGGGTAGTGTATGTATAACTATTGCCAGACCTTTTGCAGAGGAACTTTAGAAAAAGAAAGGAGGGTGAGGGGGGGTGGGGGGGTGAAGGAAAGAGGAGTTTGTGGAGGATTTGAAAAGGGAGGAGGGTGAGAGTTGCATGTGGATTTTATCTATGGATAAAAATCAGCTGGTAAACCTGCCATACCCTGACAGAAATAAACGAGACAACTCCTGTCACCGGTTGTTTGTGTGCGTGTTGGTTGGCAGGTGAGCCTGGCCTATGCCTTTGAGACCAAGGAGGCGCTGTGTTTAGTGCTGACCTTGATGAACGGGGGGGACCTCAAGTTCCACATCCACAACATGGGCAACCCGGGGTTTCCTGTAGAGAGGGCCATCTTCTACGCTGCTGAGATCACCTGTGGTCTGGGAGACCTGCATAAAGAGGGCATCGTTTACAGGTAAGATCGCTCATCAATGCTATTTGCTGATGTGTGTGTAGATTTGCTGTTATGTATGTGTTCATAATGTAGGTGTGCACATGTTTTGAGTTGGGTATATATGCAGGCTGATACATATATATATATATTATATGAGTGCTAAGGCATAGTTTTCATTGCATATATATGCATAAGTTTCTGACTCTCTAAATGCATCGTGACATTTTTGGATCATATACTGAACAATTAAAAGGAAGGAAGAAAAAAAAAGTTTCTTGAAGTTTTGATGAAATATTGATTAGAAAAAGGTAGTGTGAATGGCTGTGTGATTCGTTTGTTATCCAGTCAGTAGGATATAAGATGCAAATGAGAAAGGGCACTCGTTCTGACCTTTTTGCATACATGATAAATAACGGTATTATTTCAAGTCCTGCAAGTACTACAACAGTTGAGAATGGTGGTGCTTTGCTCATGTGTGCATTTATGTTGAGGACATTTACGTGTGTGAAGTCCGTCGGCGCCTGGGGTTTATCACAGTTCTTGATTAAACCATTGACGCTGGAGGCAACAGCAAAGTGAGGGGTATACCAGTGGGGTTTTTCCCCTCTAATTCCCCTTTTGGCTTAGCTTTGTGACGACTATGACTGCGGGAGGCTGACTTGCACAGTCCTTATGTGCTGCAGCCCCCGGGGGCGTTGGCCTTTGGGGAACAATCCAACCGACTGCCTTATGCCCACTTTTTGGCCCCAAAAAGGGGGATGTGCTGTGGAAGGGATCTCCACTATAACAAATTTTTCCCAGTTTCCGAAACAGCAGCTGCTCCCTGCTTTTTGGAGGGCATCGTTGAAAACGACGGACTAACACGTATGATTAACATCTCACCATCTTTTTAAAAAATTTTGGGCGCTATATAAATTCCAATATTAAAATTATTATTATTACTGCTTGTGCTGTGCTGCTTGTCATCACACACAAGACTTTTCTCATTCACCCACACACTTACACACCACACAATCACACCACCCACACCCACAACGATGCACACCCAAAACATGGGCATGAAAAAAAAGGGTTTTGGGATGGCGTAGATTTTAAAATGATTGAGCTCATCCTTTGAAGAAAAACGATAAACAGCGTGTCAGGCTTTGTCCTTGTCTAACCTATTATATTTTTGTATTTGTGTGTTACAGAGATTAAACCAAAAAACATTTTACTAGATGATGAGGTAATCTCCTTTGGTTTTTTGTTAAATATGAATCATAAAATAATTTCCCATATATACGCTGCTATAAAAAAACAAGCTTGTAAAAATGGTGGGGGGGGTTAATGAATACCCCCACACACATTTTGACATGTTTTTGCTCATCATTTTTGAAAACATTTTTTTTTTTTTCCGGGTTTTAAAATATGTGTGGGGGGGGAGGGGGGGGGGCTGTGGGTGGTGTGGTTGGGGAGGGGGGGGGAGGGAGGGATTCATAAAAATTTTTTAACAAAGGACCCACTTAAATTTAAAAAAAAATTAACTCAGATCCTTTGGGTAGGCCACTGGATCTGAAGAATTTATATTTTACGGGAAAGAAAAACTGGTGTCAACACTTGCATTTACCAAATGAACCGGATTGTTGATTGAAAATTTTAGAGGAAAAAAACGGAAAAAATGGGGTGTCAACACTTTGCATTTTTTACCCAAAGAAACGGTATTGTTGATTGAAATTAAGGGGAAACTGCAAAACAAAACGAAAGTTTTGTTTGTCACTGACGGCTTTTGGGGGTTTTTTTTTTGGAAATAAAATGTTGGTGTGTGCTTTGTGAAGGGCACGTGAGGTATCAGACTTGGGCTAGCTGTGGGATACCCTAGGAGAAACCACAGGGCAATGGGCAATGGCTACTGGGGAGAATATTCTGGGGTTTTTTTCTGGACTTGATGCATGCTTTTTCTTTGAATTTGGTTCTTTTTCTGTTTTCTTTTTTGATGACCCCCCCCCCCTTCCCTCTCTCTTGGTGCAAAATTTCAAAATTGCATACCACGGGGGCTGATGAAAAAAAAACCAGGAGTCATATTTTATTATCCTAGAAATAAAAGAATCTCTCTCTCCTTCTCTCTCTCTCTCCTCTCTTCCCCTCTTCCCCCTTCTCTCCCCTCTCTCTCTTCTTTTCCCGAGCCTGGATGTTTTAAAAGCACAAAACTAGACATTCCCTCTGAAAAATATAAATTTTTTCCCCCCCCAAAAATGGTTTTCCTCTCCTCTTTTTTTGATAGAATTTTTCTTAAAACATCAAAGTGCAATTTTTTTTTTGTGGGCCAAAAAAAAATTGTGTGCATTTTCTCATGTGGTGGGGTTTTCTTCATGTACTTTCCCCCCGAAAAAAAAAAATGGATGTTTTGGGGGTTTATGGTGATTGTTTAGATATTTTATTGAATAATGTTTTTAAACATTTTGGTGTGTGTTTGCTCTGTGTTTTTGCGTGTGTGTGTGTGTTTTGGGGTGTGTGCTCTTGGGTGTGTGGTGACGGCTTGTACCACCCCAGAAGTGTGAAGAATAGGGTACACATTTAAACCCGGGGTGGTGGGGGTTGGGCTGCTCATCTATGAAATGATCGAAGGCAAAGGTAAGTGCTTGTGTACAGACGACGACAACACCCATTGTGAAGTATTATTGGATTTCTACAACACCGTCACACACGCTGGTTTCTGCCTTTGTCATGGCTATTAACTTTCTTTTATTCCTAAGTGAAGGTTTAGCCTTTTCTCTGTGTGCGTTTTCAGTCTTCTTTTCTTTCTGGAAGTTTGAGGTTTCGCGAACAGTTTTCATGATTTGATTGTTTTATCTTTTAAAAATAGCTTTCCTTATTTATTATTATTTTTATATTAAAGATATGCATGAAAAGTTATCAAATGCCTTTTAAGAGATTACTAACACTTACGAATGGGGGCCTCATTATACTTTCCTGTCTTCCCCCCCCTTTAAACCATCACAGAACACCAAAGGGGCCCAGCGACTAGATGTAGTATTTCAAAACTATACAAATAGATATTTAGAAGTTTTTTAGAATTTGCAAAGAAACTCTCCGTGCATTTTTGTGTTTTTTTCATTTGTGCCAGGGTTTAAACTTTTTGAAGGGCACAGCCAGAGGCTTGGAAAGCAGGTACCTGTCATGTTGAACGGGTGGGGACAGTGAAATGGGGGTCGAGTTTTCCTTTTAAGATTAAAAGAGATTTTTGTTTTCCCCTTTAACTAGGTACCAACTCCACTCCCTTAAAAGGGTTTTTTTGGGTGAATTGTCCCCAAAGGCCCAAAAGAAATACTCAAACATCTTCCGGTTAAAAAACCCTGTCCCCCTTTTTAAAAGAAGAGTAAGCCAGCAAGGGGCCAAACAGGGATGACACGAGCATCCCAGCAGCAATCTGCAACCGGGGGAAGGGTGGGCCCCCCGGGGTCAATTTTCCCCTACACTTCACCTGAAAATCGGGCAGTGCCTTAACACCCCCAGGGAGTGCGGGAGAGGTAGGTGAGTGAGGTGGGGTAAGGGGCTCAGTGAAGGTCACGCTTTTGGTCTGTGCGGGCCCCCTTCGAGCGCGGAAAGAGAAGGTGAAGAGGGAGGGGGGACCGACGCGTGAGGGGGGACCAGGAAGTCACTCCCCCAAAGTTCACCGACGATGCCGGGCATTTGTCAGGCTGTGATCCCTCTGTTTTGCTCCTGCCTTTCTTCCTCTTTTAAAAAATTAGAACTATCAGCCTAAAAAAAAGGGATCCTGTGTTTGGTATGTTGCATTTCTGTTGTTTTTGTTGTTTTGCGTTTCCCCCCTTTTCCCCCTGGGGGCACCCAAACATGCCCCACTCTGACTCACTCATCCCACCCGGGAAACCTGGAGATAAAAGTACACAGGGGAAAAGTCTTGCTGCGTGATTCTTTTTAAGTACCTCCCCACCTAGGCCCCAAACTCATTTCGAGGATTTTTGCCTATATTAAAGGCGAGTCCCAGTTGTTTGTTAAGAGCCTGAAAAATGGGCTGAAGGAAATTCTCAACCCCACATTTTTTATCAACTTTACATCTTTTAGTGTAGGCCTTGCAGTTAGCTGACATCAATAACTGACACAGATTTCGGCCTGAGCCATTGTTGCATATCTGGTTTGTTTCAGGGAAAAAAACCCAACAACAAGTTAATTCTTTGAAATCCGAGTTGATGAAACAGGTATTAATCCTAGTAACGCTGAATATGCAGCAACAAGCCTCACTTCTATTGGCTGAATTAACATTGGCTAGCATTGTTTTGGAGGAGGGTGGGCTCAAACAACCCTTGATATTGATATATAAAACTGAATTAAATGTGTTAAGCTATATATCACTGGAAAAAACAGATAATATGCTTTTAAATGAGTGTAATTTTATAATAATGTGAAGTGTTTATGATTATGTAAAAAAAATCCCCCCCAAAAAATCGGTGGCGCACTACTGATCACTTCCATAGTCGGGGCCCCAGATCGATTTTAACACGATAAGCAAAGTTCTTGCGTGCATAAATGTCATGATTAGGTAACACTATTTCCTTGACATTAGTTTTCAAAAAATAAGGAGTTTGTATCGCTTTAACGGCCCACCAAATACTCGGAAAAGTTCAGCGAAAGGATCGACGCCATCGCGACCGCTGGCGGAATGTGCGAAGTGGTGGTTTCTATGACGAAAAATACAAAGATCGCTTGATTTCATGTATCAAAGTATTCAGCGCATAGCGATTTGACTCAACAACATTTTTTTCGAAGCCCCGTTGCGTAAAAAAAGTAAAACAATCTGTGACTGAAATCGCCGAGTAGCAGAAATCCATCAGCAAAACAGCAGCCGTTTCAGTCCACGCGATTTGATTTTTACAAGTTTTTTCAAAATATTCACAATCTTACTATCTCTCTCTCATTTTTATTTCAACCAAATCAGCCTTAAACTCCTCCTCGCTGTCAATTTTGTAAAAAGCTCGAAAAACGCTTGAAGAATTCTAGTGAAAACTGCCGCCATTTTTTGTTAAGACTTCTCGGTGGTCGAAAAAAAAAAAAATACACCTTAACCAATCAAGATTCTCGTTCTTTTTGTGTGTCAAACACCTTCAAACCCCCTTTTTGCGGGCCTACAACGCCTAACATCATGGCGACCTTTAAAGCGAAAGTAAGCTTTCAACTATGACCACCACTCATCCCGGAAATTCCGGGATCCGCCCACACTAACCCCCTTTACCGAATATTCCGGAACCCCGCACTAAAGGTTAATATGAAGAAAACAATAAAAACAGCCATCATTGGGAAACTTTTGCATCCAAAGCTAATCAGTCTTGGAAGTGCATTGTGATCTTTGGCTTCATGTTCTCTATGAGCAAGAGGGTTGGTTCTCTGTAGAGGATCCTGTCTTTTTTCCCAACTCTATGTCTGCCTGCTAATGGTGTTACTCAACAGGTTTTGGTTTTTTTTTTCAATGCTTTAGACTGAGAAGACATTGTTTCCAGTATGGCTGTGGACAAAATCGTTTGAGAGGGTCAAGAAAAGTCTGGCAGAAGTTTTAACATGTGTTTGGTCAAACCAGTAAGAATCCTGAAGTAAATGTTGTGACTGTTGGTGTTGTGAACATCTGTCTTTATTATAGAAAGTAATGGTGTTGGGTGTAATACTGGTGTCTGAGTACAGTTTATCGGGATTTGGCTCTTGAGGAGAGAGGGGGAGAGAGAGAGAGAGGGGAGGAGAGAGAGGGGAGAGTGAGGTGAGTGAGAGTATGTGTGTGTATGTGTGCCAAAAATATTTCTGCCCTTACCCACTTGGCCGAAGAGAGGGAAATGTACGTGGCAGGCTCCCCCTTTAATCAAATTTCTGCCCAATTCCGAAACAGCAGTGCCTCTCGCTGTTTTGGGGGTCATCGTTGACCAACGGACAACATCTACATACGTGTTGTATTGTGCATGCCCCTACATGTGTGTGTTTTTAGTGTGTTTTTTTGTTGTGTGTGTGTGGTGTGCATTGTGTGTTGCTATACATGATCTTTGTGCATGCATGTTCTTCCATGTAACTGTGAGTAAATCAGAGATTGTGCTTTATGTATGTATGTATGTATGTAGATGGGATTGGATTTTGGATGGATGGATGGATGTTTTGTGATTAAAGATGGAAAATGTTGTTAGTATTTTATGTGTTGTATATGGATGATATGTATTAAAGTATGTATGAAAGTATGTAGTAATGTAATATTTATGGTTTGTATATGATGATGGAGGGTGAGTATGTATTTTATGTAATGTATGTTGTATATGTATGTTTTTTTATGTTAAAAAAGTTGTTTTAAAAAAAATTTGATTTTTTGTTAAAGGGGAAAGGCCCACCGCCAGGCGGGGGGAAATCTCCCAACGTCTTTTTTCACATATCAACTGGGAAAAGGCTAGAGGCTGGCATGTGTAGTCCCCCTTGTGCCGGATGTGAGGACGGGGTTTTTCCCCTCCCCTCTCCCCTCCCCTCTTTCTCTTCTCCTCCTCTCTTTCTCTCCTCCCTCTCCTCTCCTTCTTCTCTCTCTCTCTCTCTCTCTCTCTCTCCCTCTCCTTCTCTCTTCTCTAATATAAATTTAATTTATAAATAAAAGGGTCATTTGCTCATGTTATCTTCGGGAGGGGGAAGAAAAGAGAGTGTGCTGTTTGTGTTTGTGGGAGTGTGTATAAATGAGAGAGACAGAGAACGTAAAAAAATGTCAGTTTTTTTTAAAAATGGTTGTATGGGTCTGTGTGTCAGTGAGTTGCGTACATTATCATCAGACATATATATATTGCACATGCCAGGGTGTTCAGTGTGTTTTTTGCTTTTTTAGCATTTGCTCACCGTGCGTAGTATGGTGTGTGAAGAGGAAATTTTTTATTGTGTGTATTATGGGGTGGGGGTGGTTATGTGTGTTTTAAAACCTTTTACATAACGATTCCCCCTTTCTGTTGTTGTGGTTTTTTTTACCCCGTGCAGTGTATGTAAAGATGTGTTTGGTATAGAACAGTTCTCTACGGGCAAAGGGGTCAAACCCTTTATGCCAGCGACGATTTCCCTTTTATAGCAAATTTAACATCGGCAGTGTGTCCTTCCATGGGAAAATGAGGTCAGTTTTAAAGCCTTGGTGTGTTTTTTGTGTTTTGGGGTGTGTGTGTGTTGTGTGGTTGGTGTGTGGTGGTGAGGTGGGGTGTTTTTAGTGGGTGTTTGTGAGTGTGGTGTTTTTGTGTGTGAATGTTTTTTTGTGTGTTTGGGGGTGTGTGTGTGTGGGTTTTTGGGGGTGTTGTGGGATACAGAGTGTTTCCCTTTACTGCAGTTGTGGTGTGTGTGTGCTTTGTGTTGGTTTTTGTGTTGTGGTGAGTGAGTGAGTGAAGTGTGTGTGGTGTGTGTTTTTTTGGAATGTGTTGTGTGTTTTGTGTTTTTTTGTTGTGTGTGTGGGTTTGGGTGATGAGTGTGTGAGGGTGTGTGTGTGTGGGCAATGTTTCTAGGGGCAGTTTCAGGGGTTCAGTTATTCTATTATCTGGGCACAAAAAGTCTTAAGCACTGACTGCAAAGACTGAAAAAAAACCCTTGTTAACAGCGTGCCTCAAGGGGGGGGAGTTGGGTTTTGTGTGTGTGGTGAAAAGGAGGACATATGCTTAAAGACAATGGGGCTTATAAAATTAAATGTCCCGATTTTCGGGAAGTGGTTTTGTTTTTGTTGTTTTCGGAATGAGGAAGTCATGCTTATTTGACATACAATGACTTAAAAGAGCCTGAAATTGCTTTAAAGTGTGTTTTTTTTTTCAGGTCTTAAGTGTGGTTTACAGGATTACAAACATTTTCTGAGACCCGGGTTTGATCTCTTTCAAGAGGTTTTTTCCTCTGGAGTTAACATCGTCCCAAAACTCCATTCCCCCAAAAGCCCTTGGATGAGACTATAAACTGGGTCCTGTGTGAAAATTTTAAAAACCCATTCCACTTTTAGAGAGTGGGCCATTGTGTGCGGGTAAAAACGATGCAAAATGTACAAAACTTTAACACGGGATAAATGAAAAAAGAATTTAATGTTATTCCTTTCCGAGTAAAAAAATAAATAAAAAAAAACGAGTTTGTGTAACCCCAAAATGGGTTAATTAAGGAGAGAGAAGTAGGCTTTAAAAAGAATTAGAACTGAAACACCTTAACTGGGAGGTTTTAAAAAACCAGTGTCTATGCACAGTGTGATTTGGACGAAGATACCCTTGGGCGGTGAGCATGAACCGGTTTGCGGGAGAGTGGTGTGTTGCAGATTTTTGAACGGAATGCTCAAAGACTCAATGTTTTTGGGGGCCCATGGGCAACCCCACCCCTGACTACGAGGGGAACCTCCTCCCTCTCCCCTCAGCGGGGGTTTTTTGTCGCCCTTTTCCGAAGACGACGAGTAAAGTATGGGCTAGTCTGGGTGTGGGGGGATTTTGGGGGGGGGGGATGTAGGGCCTGAAGCGAATTTGGGTGGAATAGCTATGATGTGACTGTTATGCAAAAATGTGTGATTGAATGAAAGCTTTTTATTTTGGATAAGAAGAAGAATCTTTAAAAACACTGCGGTAAAGAAGATTCAGTTCTTCTGATAAAAGGGGCTCTCAGCTGGGTTTTTTGGGTTTGTTTTATGACCACGTTTCTGTTTGCATAGTGCATTTGAGGTTATCTAAATAACGCACCCCACTACACACACACACACAACACCCCAAACCACACACACCCAACACAAACACACCACAAACAAACACACACAACCCAACACCACACAACACACACAAACCACAACACACCACCCACACACAACACACACACCACACACAAAACACACACACACACACTTAAAAACAAAAACCTTTTTCTGTCTGATGTCTGTACTGTTTTTTTTGTTTTTGGGTCGCATATTTTTATCCCTCTTTCATTCTTTATATTGATGTTTAAAAAAACCAGTGTTGGACGCTGTAATCTCTCCCTAAAACTCCTTGAAGGTCGGGGGGAAAATGCCTGAATATTCAAGGCCGAGTCTCGGGGGCAAGTGAACGGCAGAGCCCTCCCCCCCATGTAATAAGAGATCTGGTGTGTTTGTGTTCCATTACCCATGAACATGCTATTGCAGGGTCTTAACATTCATAATTGGTCTTCTGATGTGTGTTTGCCGAAAGGAACTGAGGACGGCGGGTCTGCTTTTTTTGTTCCCCGGAGATTAAAAGACTCCCCACCCTTAAGTAGTGGGATCCCGGGATTGCTGTGTGAACTGAATTTTGTATAGCTGCGGATGCCGTCAGTCAGTTGCCCCAGTCACGCAGCGGAATCTGTCTCCCCGGTGGGGAAATGCCGGTCAGTCCTGATACATAGGACAAGAATATTTATATTTACGGGAAAAAGACTTTCAGGAAGGGTAGGAGTTTCTGACACAACAGGGAATTACTGGAAGTGTGAAACAGGATAGATCAGTGTCTAAACATTGTATGGGGGACCCCTTACTGTGTATAATGCAAGTGACATTTTCAGGAAAAGCTTCACACTGTAGGTTAAGGATGTAAGTGAGAAAGGGGGGAAATGAATGTAATAAACTTCTACTGCTGTCAGATATATTCTTTTTTGTGATACAAAAATGGAAATATCCAAACTCAACCCATATTAAAAATCTTCTGGTAAACATGAGAGTTTTTAATCTCATGCAGATTTTCTATTCTGATTTTTATTTATTGATGTTACTTCAAATGTTGGGAAAAATCCAGTGTTTGATTTTTACTACAAATTTTGAAACATGGGGCCAAGGAAGGTTTATGCAGTCGATTTAGGGTGGGCTAGTGGTGTTGGAGTTGTGGGTGGTAATGTAGTGTGCACAGTGCCTTGAATGTTGGCGCTGAGGCGGGTGTGTTGTGTTGTGTTAGGCTCCTGGTGTGAGTGGTGTGCGGGTAGGCTCTGTAGTGTTTGTAATTGCATCCTGCTTTGCTTGTGTCTGCTTCTGGGCTCTGGTGTGTAGTGCATACGATGATCCTTGACTGCAGTTGTGTGTGTTGGTTTCATTTAGTTGTAGTTTGTTGAAGTAGTAGTGGTGTTTAGTGTGCTTTTTGTTTTTTTTTTTTTGAGTGTGTTAAAAATAAGTTTGTTTTGGTAGTTTTGTTGTGTGTGTAGATACTTGAGTGGTGAGAAGTGTGTTGTGGTGCAATGTTATGAGGTTGCATGTTTTCATGATCATGTGATTCTATTCTGGGCACAAAAAGTCTTAAGCACTGCACTGAAAGACTGAAAAAGACCACATGTTACAAGCGTTTGCCTTAGAGGAGAAATGTGTTGTTGTTGGTGTAGAAGAGAAGCATATAGCTTAAAGACAATGGTCTTAAAAATTAAATGTCCCAATTTAGCAGAAGTGTTTGTTATTTGTTCGAGTGTCAAGAAGTGAAGTCATGCTTTTGACATAAATGCACTAAAGAGCTGAGAACTTGCGTTAAGTGTGTCTCTTTTTTCAATGTCATTAAGTGTGGTTACAGAGGAACAAACATTCTGAGACCCAGTTTGATTCTCTTTCAAGAGGATTTTCCTAGAGTTACATCGGCGCCAAATCACGTCCCCAAAAGTCCTTCGGATGAGACATAAACTGAGGTCCTGTTGCCTTTTAAATTCCATTTCCACTTTTGCAGAACAAGAAAGGCCATTGTGTCAGTAAGAACTGATGACAGAAATGTACAAAAACATGACTTTTCACGGGTGATGAATAATAAGCACATTAAGTGCTTATTCTTTCCGAGTTTTAAAAGACTAAATAAAAATAAACGAGTTTGTGTAACTCCAAGTGGGTTTATAGAGAGACAGCAAAGTAGGTATATAAAGAATTTAAACTGCACACATCTTACATCTAGAGGCTGTTAAAACCAGTGTTATGCAAGCAGTGTGATTTGACGATAATAGCTTTGTCAGTGGCATGACACGGTTTGCTGGGAGAGTGGTTGTGTTTGCAGATGTTTGAAACGGAATGCTAACCAACGAGCTCAATGTCTTTGGGCATGGGCGAACCCACCCCTGATCTACGAGAGGACCTACCTCCCTCTCCACCTCAGCGGGGGTTTTTTGATCGGCTCTTCCGAAGACGACGAGTAAGTATGGACATAGTGCTGGGTGTGGGGGTATTTGGGGTGCGCATGTTAGGGCCTGAATGCCGAATTTGGGTGGAATAGCTATGATGTGACTGTTATGCATAAGTAGTGTGATTGAATGAAAGCTTTTCATTTTCTGGATAGAGAAGAAGAATCTTTAATTAACACTGCAGGTGAAGAAGATTCATGTTCTTGCTGATGAAAGGGCTGCTCAGCTGGGTGTTTTGGGTTAGTGTTTATGACCAGCGTTTCTGATCCTGCATAGTGCATTTGAGGCTTATCTGAAACGTAACGCACACACACTCACACCCCAAACCACACACACCCAAGGCACACACACACACACACACCAAACACACACACACACACACAAACACACACACACACACACACCACACACCACAACACACACAAACACACACACACACAAAACCCCACACACAACACACACACACACACACACACACACACACACACACACTTAAACACACAACCTCTTCTATCTGTCTGAATGTCTGTACTGATTTTTGTCTTTGGTCAGCATATTTCTTATCCCTCATTCATTCTTTATATTGAGCTGTTTGAAAACCAGTGTTGGACGCTGTAATCTCTAATCCCTAAACTCCTTGAAGAGTCGTGGGGAAAATGCACTGAATATTCAAGGCCGAGTCTCTTGGGCAAGTTGAACCTGGCAGAGCCCATCCCTCTCCATGTACATACAGAATGCATGCTGGATGTGTTTGTGCTTCCATTACCCACTGAACACTGACATCATTGCAGGGTCTTTAACATTCATAATTGGTCTTCTGCATGTGTGCTTGCACGAAAGGAACTGAGGCACTGGCAGGTCTGCTATTTTATGTTGACCCGGGAGATTGACAGACTCTCCACCCTTAGTTAGTGGGATACCAGGTATTGCTGATAGTTGAACTGAAGGTGTCATAGACCTGCAGGATGGCCGTCAGTCAGTTGCCCTAGTCACGCAGCAGAGAATCTGTCTCCCTAGGTGGGGATACTGCCAGTCAGTCCTGACACATAGGACAAGAAATATTGTATATTATATCTGAAAATGACTGCAGGAAGGGTAGGCAAGTTTCCTGACACAACAGCAATTACTGGAAGTGTGACAGGATAGATCAGGTCTAAACATGTATGGTGGGACCCCTTTACTGTGTATAATGCAGGTGACATTTTCAGCAGAAAGCTTCACACTGTAATGGTTAGAGGATGTAAAGGTGAGAAGGGGAGAAAAATGAATGTATAAACTTCCTACTGCTGTCAGATATATTCTATGTTTGTGAATACAAAACAATGGAAATATCCAAACTCACCGATATTCAAACTCTTCTGGATAAACATGAACGAGTGTATAATCTCATGCTGAATTTTCTATTTCTGATTTTTCATTTATTGATGTTACTTCAAATGTTGGAACAATCCAGTGTTTGATTTTACCTACAAATTTTGAAACATGGAGCCAAGAGAAGGTGATGCAGTCGATTGAGGGTGGGCTAGTGGTGTAGGATGTTGAGGGATGGTAATGTACAGTGTGCACAGTGCCTTGAATGTTGGGACGCTGAGGCGGCAGTGTGTGTGTTGGTTCAGGCCTCCTGGTGGACAGGAGTGTGCCGGGGCAGAGACCTCCTGGTAACGTGTTCTAGAACATTCCATCCCTCCCTTTTGCCTTTGGTCCCTGCCTCCCTCCCTGCCTCCCCTTGGCCTGCTGATGCTGCTGCTGCTGCTGCTGTGTCCTTGGTTCTCATTACAGCATGAAGCTTCTGTTTAAGTTTTAGTGTCTTGTTTACTTGCTCTTCTTCTGTTCCTTTTTTTCCTTTTTATTTTATTAAAAAAAAAAGTAATTGTTTTTGAGAGTCCAGTTTTGCTATGGTGTGTAGAAACCCCTTTGAGTCTGGTGCAGAAAAGACAAGTGTTGTGAGATTGAGTGAGAGAGAGGACAGTTATTTCACTCTGAAGGAATGCTATTCGGCCTTGACGTGTATGCACGATATTAGTACAGATTTGCAGATTGAGGTGGTGAAGTATTTGCAATCTAATGCATGTGTATTGGTTGATGACTAATTGGCTAAGTAAATGTTTTGGATTAACATTGGCATAGGAAGAGCTGTTGAAACTATTCTGTACAAGGTAATGTTAGAACTATTCTGTCGGGGTAGTGGTTGAAAAATTCATTATAGAGGTAATATTCAGTTGACTACTTCATGTACAGTCGGTATGGAGTTACGGGATGGCTTGGACATTTTATTATCACGCTATGTCTGATCCTCGATGTCTGCCTGTTTTTTCTGTGCATATGAGAGAGGAACAATAGAGAGACCATCTGTGTAAGTTTAGTGTTGTAGATTTTCGATACGCACACGCGCACAAACCAGGTTTCTGTGTAGAAGGTTGAAGGGGAAGTGTAGTCAATAAATAAAATATACTGTTTGTTTTTGTATGTTCGTTGGTTAGGAAGCAAGAAAACCACCATTTTACTATTGTGTTGTGTGGCGGAAGGTTAATAAAAGAGACTTTTCCAAGGTGATTTTACTGATTAAGTATGCCTGGTGTTTTGTACAGCTTTTCTTTGTGAGCGTTTTAGCTATCTATGCATTGTGTTTTGTCCCACTAAGTCGGTTTGTGAGACTTACCACCAATGGACATGTCAAGTTTGCGTAGCTCGCTTTGCAATACTTCTTTTGCCTCTTGCTCCACTTTTGTTACATGTCTTGAAGCTTATGTTTTCTTGTCAATTCTTCTTTGTCTCTTGTACTTGCTGTGTCCCCTGTCTGGAGTTGTCGTTTCTGCTTATTGTCAGGCATTATTTGCATTTTGTGCAAGCCTCACTCCTGCCAGCGTTGCGTTGTGAACGTCATTCGTTATGTTTATGAAGCGTTGTTATCGTGTTATTATCATGAATGGCTTTTTCCTGTGAATTGGTGATGTCCTTTTTCTTCGTCATACTCTGTTGAAGTCGATAGCTTGCTAGGTTTTTTCTGAATGGCTGTTCAGTATTGCTGGAAACTTTGGAGTGTTTTGTTGTCACTTTGAACTTAACTGCAAGAAAAATAATTGTTTGAATACAGAGATTTGAAATACGTGATAATACATTACTGAAAAATCAGAATGAAAAGATAAGTGGAAGATGCTTGCATTAACGTGGCTTTCGACCCTAGACAAAACATGAGCTGTCAGAACACTGACTGTCAGTCCTATTGCCCATACAGGCTATCCTTATTGCTCCAAGTGTTTTAGGTGTAGGAGTTATGGAGCTACCACCTCCCGTTGTCCCTCGTTTAGGCCCTCTACTCCCGATCATTCTCTCACTGCGTATGGCAACCCTTGTACTGCAGTGCTAGTGGATATGGTAACTTATTCAAGATTATGCAAACAACTGCAACAGCATAGTTGTACCCATCACCCACACTCGCATAGATTCAAGATTTAATTCCTTTCACCCCTTTTGGGGTATGGAGGATACAGACACACATGCACACACACACATGTGCGCGCAAACACACTCATGTGCGTGCATACACACACGTACGCACGCATGTACACACACACACACGCACGTGAGCGCGCGTGCACACACACATACACGCAGAGGCATTCACATACTTGAACAAACTATTCCTAATGGTGTCTGTTTCTGTGCCTAACGATGCAGCGAAGTAGAAACTGTCTTTCCTAGAAGCCACAGCAGAAGTGATTATCCTGTAGAAACTGATGGGATTGCTCTGACAAACAAAATGCTGCTGTATTCTTGTGAAGGTCTTGATAGTTGTGTTTCACGTTTCATGTTTGCTAATTGAATTGTTATTGTATATAGCTTTGTGTTATGTAAACATAATTATGTGAGTGTGTATGAGCTTTCTGAGTGAATTGAATAGAGTATCAATAGTCAGACTGGATTATTTCCTTGGTACGAGTTTGTTGTGTGGAAGACAACTTCTTCATACTCTGTTGACATTGCATAGGGGCTTTGTGTCTTTTTTTAAATCCATTGTCAAAGATTTTCAGACAAAATTCATATTGTGTTTTAATGTGGCCAAAAAACCCCACCACAGTACTGCATCACTTTGTGCCTTTTTTTTTTTAAATGTGTCTGTATTTAGCGGGTTTTGAAGTAAATGTAGGGGAGAATCAAAATAAGTTACCGCAGGGCGGTTGTTAAGGGCCGGCCCTAAGTCCTGATTGACGACTGCAAAAGGAAAGCTACTGACTTGTCGTCTGTGTGCAGAACGACGAGGCCAAACCCCAATTTCCCCTAGGGGGGTGGGGAGGAGGAGGAGGACAGGGGGGGAAGCAGTTGGAAAGGGGGGGGACTGCGGGGGATACAGCGACACGGCAGCAGCAGCGCAGCAGCAGCACTGCAAGGGGCAAGCACAACCTGACCAAGGGGGCAGTAGGGAGGGGCAGAGGCTGGTCACCCACCCCCCCCACCCTCTGCACTGCACACCCCGTTCCAACTAGTAACTGTGATATTTGGCTAGCTTCTTCACCAGGGATGCACAATCAATCTCCAGGTGTTAGGAACTCTGTGTGTGTGTGTATGTTTGTGCGTGCATGGGTGCAGGCAGCGTGGAGTTTCAGTCAGTTCAAGGCTTGTGCGGTCACACGTAGAAAAGCCAGAGAGGAGGGGCAGGGACAGTGTTGCTGAGTATCGCCGGCTGCGCGACATCATGCGTCCCTCGAGGAAAATCATGGTGGAAGAAGAAGAAAGAGGCGGAATGTTGATCACCTTGGATTGTGGATGGAGGAGTCGCTAAAAGAGCGTTACTGCGGGGATCCCTCTGCCGTGGAGGAGAGCAGCAGCTTGCAGTGAGGAGGAACAGGGACTGAACACTCGGAATCTCCGCCTGTAGGTCCTGCAGTGTGCTGGATCAATCGCCGTGAAGCAGGCAGGCAGGCAGGCAGGCATCCTCATTGTCCATGTGTCGCAAGGGTGAAGTGACCACCAGCCCTTTCTTTGTGTCTGTCTTATTTATTGTCTTCTCTGGGTAACAAAGCAACACACTGGGTGTCTACAGCGACAGCACAAAGTGGGTTATATTCTGAGCGAGTGTGAGCAGGGATGTGAGGTGTGTGTGTGTGTGCGTGTGTGTGTGTGTGTGTGCGTGCGTGCGTGTGCTGGAATGTGTGCCAAGTGGGTGGCCATTTGTTTTGTTTGTGAGCTTGAGCGTTCGTGTGTTCCTACTGTTGTCATTGCAGAGAGTAGGTAGCAAGCTTGGGGGATAGCCCTCTGACGAAATACCAAGTGCCAGTCTTGCTGTGACATCTTTAATTCCAAACTCGGATTGTATGGCATTGGGTACAGAATTGTGTTTGGACTAGGAGCAGTTGATACTGGGTTCCAGGTCAGTGGACTAGTCCTGCTTATGTAGCTGTTGTTGCCCTGGACAGGCGTGTGTGTGTGTGTGTGTGTGTGTATTCTTCTGTAGGTGAAATGACCAGGGCTGTGGAAAAGCAAGGTGTGTCATTTGTAGGTGTAATGACTATTACTTTGAAAAAAGGCAAGGTGTGTCATCGTTTGAGACCCTGGTCAGGGGAAGTGAGTGGTTTAATGGCTAGAATTAGCTAGTGCGGCAGCACAGACATGTGACAATCCTGCTTGTGTGTGTTTGTGTTGTGTTGTGTTGCGTTGTGTTGTCCTCCTGCTCTCACCTCCTTTGTGGTTTCGTTTTGTAAGCTTCTCTCCCATCTTTCTCCTAGACAGCAAATCACCTGCATCCCCTCCTCCTCCCTCATTTTCTGCTTAATGCTTTCAACTACCCTCCACCCCTCCCCCTCCCCCCCAGCACTTTTTTTTCTCTTTCCCACCAGTATGTTCGACTGTTGTGTAGCAAAGGAGTGTTCAGACATGGGTGCGTGATGAGGGGTGCCGTGGAAAGGGTAAAGAATGACCAGATCACATGTTGGCAAAAGGGGGAGGAGGATGGTGGAGGCATTGTTCTTCTTCCATGTGATTGACACAGCTGTGGGTGTGTGCACGGAGGTGTGTGTTGGTGTGTACATGAGGGTGTATGTATGTAGGTGCTGTTCTGCTGTGGCAGCATGTTCCACACAGGTTCCCATAGCATAGCTAGTAGATAGATATAGCGACCTACTCAACGAATCGTCATATGGAGGTGTGAGCAGCACAGAAAGCTGCTGCATGCCAGTGACAGAGGCACTGCCTATTGGTGGATCCTTAGGTGAGGGTGTGGTGGGCAGGTCAGAAGCCAGATTTGTACAGTGTATCATGAAACAAGGAACATTCATATACATGTAGAAGAGAAAGCAGAGGTGGAGATGTGAGCAGTTTTGGTTATAGATTTTAAAACATACGTGTGCCAGATTTGATAACTTGCCATTTTGTAAAACTTTTTTTTTAATAGTGAGAGTGTAAACAGGGCTGTAATCATTGACCAATGATTTCAGTCAAGTGGGGTCGACCTTTTGGAGACTGCCTGTCATACTGATACAACTATGTACATTAGGAAGGAATGCAATGGAAAAAAAAAGATATCTATGAGTATTGCAGGTTTGCAGTTGCAAACAATGCATTTATGCCAAAACAACAATAGAAACACCAATATTTATCATGGGAATGATTACTACTGGTATGTCTTTATATGTAGTAACAGAAACACATGCACATGATCTGGTTGAGAGCAGAGATAGAAATGACAGGACACACATCTGCAGCCAGGCTAGAATAAAGCCACACGTGTAAAGGAAAAAGTACATTTGTTGTTGTGTTGTTGTTGTTTGTTCTCCCCATAGACATTGGATGGTGGCAGACAGGATGTCATGGCTGGACTTGTAGGATGTCATGGTCAGAGGTAACAATGTCAGTTGTCATGAATGGACTTGTGGAACGTTACTTGCGGTTGAGAATGTCCGGGTTGGACTTGTGGAATGTCAGGTTTGAGAATGTCCGGGTTGGACTTGTGGAATGGTCGGTTTGAGACATCACTTCTGCTGGAGGATTGCTTGCTGGGAACTGACAGAGCCGTGTGGAGTTTTTTGCGGCTCCCCCCCACGTTCATCGTCTCCTGCCCTCTTCCCCACTCTAAATTTGACGGTGATTTTACCAGTGTATGAGATGACTCTTTTTTTTTTTTCGAATGAATTTCCAGTTTTAAGGACTACAATCTCAGGATTGTACTAGTTTACGCCAACAACCGCTTAGCTTGTGACAGTGCAAGTGACAGCGGCATTCCTATCAGATAGTCTGCAGTGCCACAGAAGACAGAGAGAGAGAGAGAGAGTAGAGAGAGAGTGAGAGAGAGAGGAGAGAGAGAGAGAGAGATGAGGAGAAGAGAGAGAGAGAGAGAGTGAGTCAGTGGATGCACCTTGTCTGCACTTAAGGGTCACAGGTCAGAAGTCGTACTCTACGGGCAGTTACTTTCCTATGGCATACACACGGAATCAGACACCGCTGTGTCGTTCATCAGCACTTGGAATGTTTTCACATGTGATCGTCTACTGGCATCGGAAGGATTTTTTTTTTTGAGGGATGAAAGTTTTTTTAAAGGAAAAGTTTTTTTGGGGTTGCTTTTTTGTTTTGATGGAGGTTTTTTTCTCTTCTTTTCTTCGACCTTGTTTTTTTTCACCTTTTACATTACATAGTTATACAGTATAGGGATAGTATCATGGAAGACTGAACAGTATAAACTCCAGTAAACTTCCAACTTAAGTATGTTATGTAAGTAGTATCTGTTTCTTATAATAAAAAGAAAAAAACATGCCTAAAGGAAAGCAGACTGTTTTTGCACCCAAATTTGACAGAACCAGGAGAATTCAGCATTTTGTAAGAAGTTAATGGCATTCCAGACATTTAGACACAAAAGGATGTTGCCTACAGATGCATTTTGTAAGAAGTTAATGGCATTCCAGACATTTAGACACAAAAGGATGTTGCCTACAGATTCAGAACACTGGAGAAGCATCACGAAGCGCCAGTATTCTCTTGGGCTCCTGCAGTAGATGTGTATTGTACTACTCAGGAACATGGCTGCATTGCAAAGATATTAGAACGAAGTTAAAGGAAGTAAAACATATGATCGAAATATAACTTTTTCTTAATTGCAAAGAATCATGAAGTTTCTGGACTTGTACAGATGTTGATCACAGTGATACACCTTGAAATGAAGTAATCACATTTTGGGGCAAAAAAAAAACGAAAAAAGGAAAGTGTTGAGTGTGAAGTCCATGTGATGATGATGCACAGAGCTGACATTGCACTGACAAAGTTATTAATAGGAACAGTTCCCCCCCCCCCCCCCCCCCCTTCACCCTCCCTATTCCCCCACACCTTTCTTGACATTTGTGCACAGGTAGTGTGCAGTACACGGCTGTGTGTGTGCGTGTGGGAGATCACCGACGATGGGGGACACAATTCCAGTCTGAACTTTGTGGATTGAAATAAACAAGACGATGACGACATCAAAGCCGTGAACATGAAAACACCGACAACGACGACGACACAGCTGAGGTGTAGGAGGAGGTCCTGCATCAGCTGAAGACACCCCCTCCCCCCTCCTCCCCTGAATACCTCTGGAGTGGTCAGAGGAGTGGACAGTGAGTGTGTAGAAGAAGAAGACAAAGAGGAGGCTGGAACGGAGCAGTGAGGGTTGCTGACAGGAGACTGTGTCGTCTGTTTACCTCGCTTCCTAATCCAGTACCCACTTTTTCCTTGTCGTGTTTGGTGTCAGTGGATTTTGTCTCTTTTCTTACACAATTTGATGATGATGTGCTCAAAGTTGCCCCATCCCTGTTTAGGGGAGGAGGACTGTGTGTATATTAACGATGTGGATGTGTACATATAGGTAACGTGTTTGTATGGTGCAGTCTGTGTGTGTCCAGTGTGTGTGTGTGTGTCCAGTGTGTGTGTGTCCAATGTGTGTGTGTGTGTGATAACATGTCGGTGTGTCCAGTGTGTGTGTGTGGTGGGTAGGTGCGTGTGTGTGTGTGTTTGAGTGCGTGCGTGCGTGCGTGCGTGGATTCACACTCATGAAGGTGTGCCAAACGAGGCGACCTGTTCGGCACACCTTTCCCCTGCCATGCATTTACTGAAGTAGTGATGGACGTTATTCTAGTCATATGTTGGGCACTGGCTGCCAAAATGCAAGTGTGTCTTGGATGTGCTTGTGTGTGTGTGTGTGTGTGTATGTGGGGGCACGCGTGTTTGATGTTCATACTGAAACCTTGGTTGTTTTGTTGTAACTGTGTTGAGCTTTGTTGTTGTTTTTTTTCTGAAGCTTTTTGGAACTGATATTGCTTGGATTCAGTGAGAATTTACAATGATGAAAAAGATATTTGGAAAGGGGGTGGGGGGGGGGATACTGTTGCAGAAACACTATTGTAAAACAATTCTGTCAGGAAGGGAGACAAAAAATGTTAATGGCACACTAATGTTGCTGATTTAACTCCCTTTCCTTCTTGTCCTTCTCCCTCTCCCCAGACTTAATTATTTTTTTTTAATGTAGCCATCTCTTCTGAAAGGAATGGTTCACTTTTGAAAGCAGGTGATGCTTTGAAAGTATGTGGATATGTATTTAATTAATATGCTTTTGATGGTTATTCTTCTCTGTGCTGGTTCTCTGTGGCTTGGAGAAAGGAATAGGATCATGTGTAGCACAAGCAAATTTGAAACCCTGATCACTGAAACGTTTTTGTTTGGTTGGATTTTTTTGGGCTTGTTTTTCTTTGTAGTGACATTTTTCACTGTTTCAGTGTATGAGGATTGATTAAAGACGTAATGAAGCAGAGGAGAAGAAAAGTTGGAATCATGCGATCTTACAGTTTGTCATCTTCAGCAAATCATGACACAGGTCACTCAAAACCTGGAATTAATGGGTTAAAGTGGAGATCTGTGTGATTTTTTTGGTTGTATGTAAATAGTATAATCAGTATTTTGTGTTACTGATAGGTGTGGTACATCTCGATGTAGTTTGCAAATAATGTGATTGATATAAATGGAGGGGATTGAGCAAATAGGGTGGGGGGCAGGGAGGGATGGAGAAAGAGAGTTGTGGTGAGTCATCATCAAGGAAACGTGAAGCACATTCAGTCAGTTAACTGTAACTGGTGGGTGATGACCCAAACGAGATGTGACTGTGCAAGGCGAGTAAAAGCTGTTTTGTTGATGTTGCAAAATCTGTACTTCCTTCAAAATTGTTTTCATGCATGTTTGAACTTGACATCAAATGAAAGTTTTTTGTTGTTGTTGTTTGTTTGCTTGCTTGTTTTTGATGTGATAGTGAGCTGGTTGGTGTGTGGAGTGTCCGGTACAGGCTACTTTAGAGCCTGGACATGAATAAACAAGAACATTTGTTGGTCAGTGTTTTTTTCCACCTTTTTCTTGTTTTGAATTTAACATCATGACTTCTGTAAGGATGGCATGAGTCAGTGGCGTACAGTCAATGGCATGAGCTCTGATATTTGCTACTTACTCCGTTAATTGTGATTATTAATTGTGAACACAATTTGTGTGATCGAGTTCGTTGGTATAATTTATAAAGTAGTTTTTGTTGGTGTGAACTTCATTGGAAGATAGGAGGTTTAGAAAGCATTGGCAACGTTGTAGTACACAAGTGTTGTGTTCTTGGAAGCGTTGTATGACCCTGCGGTCGGTGTGACTTTGGTGAAGGAGACACAGCTCTGGTGCCATCATGCACAAGACCTGCCAAAGATTCCCTTTTCAAATTTACTTTTATTTTTAACCAAAACAAAAAAAAAAGAAAAAGTACTCAGAAATATATAATGGTAAACCTTGTCAAACATAGCTCTGTCTGAATTCAACCCAAAGAATCACAGTGTTACTCTCAAGGCATACCTGGCATTGATCTCAGCTGAAAAGTCTGGAAGTGTGGGGTCTGTCTGATTCCTGGCTAGCAGTAGAGTGCTATGATAGTAGGGCTTTGGCAAACAAAACCTCACCATCGTAATGTGTGCGCTGCATTCATTGGCAGCGGAATGGTGTGTTCTGCTCTTCATATAGGGAACAACATAACAACGAAAACTACAATTCATAAGGGGGGGGGGGGGGGAACAGAGCCTTGAACTGGTTTGCAGAACAATTTTGTGGTTTGAGCTTTTGGAATCTGAAGTTGCCATGTCCGTGATGCTGGCTGATGTGGAAGACTTAGGCTATTGGGAATCTTGAACAAGGAAATAGTGTCATACCTCCATATAGATATATATAAATATATATATATATATACTGATATCTATATCCCTGAACTTGTGGGAAGTGAGCTGAATTGAATATGTGTGGTGCTTTTGTCTGTCGGTTCTCAAAGTGAGCTTTGATTGGCTGTAATGTGAGCGCTTGGTGTATGTGTGTGTGTGTGTGTGTGTGTGTGAAGCTTTGTCTTTGTTTGAAGGCAAAGTCTTTTACCAAAGAGACAGAGAAATGTGCAAAAGGCTCAATAGCTTAAAGAGAAACCTTTTTTTTTCAGAGTACCAGTGAACTGCGATGACCTCTTGACAATTATTCTGGTGACAATTCTTTTGATATTTTTAAAGAAGTTTTTTGTGTGTGTGTTTTTGTTTTTAAAGTTGTTTGACTTTATGGAGTGATAAGTGTGTGTGTGTGTGTGCGTGCCTTGCGTGCGTGCTTGTGTGGGGTGTGTTGTGTTTGTGTGTGCGTGTGCTTGTGTGTGTGTATGTATGTGTGTGCACTTGGGCATAGTCACGATGCATTTTAATCCTGATGCTAGTTAGTCCAGTGGTGGGGAGTTTGAAGGACGATGGAGAGCATTATTTTTAAATGGCACTGTTGTATTAGCGCGCCAGTGTGCTTGCTTGTTTTGGCTGTTGTGGTGACGTTCTTTTTTGTCTTGTTTTATTCCCCACTTTTCCTCAGTCATGCCTGGTGCAGGCAGCCCTGGTGTGGCCCCTGTGGCTAGCTGGGTAGAAACAACTGAACTGGTACGAGGGGTTGTTGTGCTGGGGGGGGGGGGGGGGGGGGGGGGGGGGGGGGGGGGGGGGGGGGGGGAGGCTCTTGTGGGAAAGGAGGGTCAAAGAGAATCATTGTCGTGCTTTCTGTGAAGAAGATGAGAGTCAGTAACAGTGGATTGTTTTTTTAACATTTAGAATTGGTCTCATTGTTTTGCTTATGCTTCGTTCTCTTTTCTTTGATTTTTGTCTTACTGGGGACAGTCTGGAGAAAACATGTTATATGGCATTTCAGATTAAGTAGAAAGGTTTTCTATCTGTTAGAACCCTTCCCCCCCCCCCCCTCCCCCACGCCCCCCCCATCTTGTTTTCTCTCTCTTTTTTTCTGTTTGTTTATTTTTGTTGTTTTTGTGGTTTTAGTGTTTCAGATAATGCAAATTGAAGAAGACATCTTTAAGAATCTATAAATAAAAATTTTATTCGTTTTGTTGGTTGGTATTTTTTCGTTTTCAAAATAGAGGGTTTCTGTTGTGGATGTTTTCTTTGTTGTTGTTATTTTTTTTATGTATTTCTTTCTTTCAGTTTTGTTGTTGTGAGGTTTTTGTTTCGTTGTCTAGCCTTGTATGTGCTTGTGTGTGTGTGAAGAATGTACATCAGTTTTCAACATCAAGGCTGTGAAATGCTTGTTGGGCCCTTATAAGTAAGTTAAGTAAGGCTTTGCACCTCTGTACACTTTGTCACAGTAGGTTTTAAGAAAAGAGTGACTTGAGCCTTGCTTCCTCTTCAGGTGTGTTGAGTATAAAGTGACGGAAGTCACATGTATGTTGAAGTACTTACAGGTAGTCATTTCTTTGGAACGACCTTTTTGTAAATCGTCTTCGGAATTAAAAATTGTTTGTTTTATCCAGAAAGAAAACATTGACTGTTATTGATCAAATTTGATCAGAATTAGACATATTGTTTACCTCCCAATATAGGAAGCTTTGTACCAGGAGAAATTGAAAGCTGCCTGATTTCCCTGTTGGATTCTCATCTTCGTGATCAAAACCCAGCTTTTTCTTGAATACAACCAGACTAGGGTCTGTTTTCATCCTTTTTTTTTGATTGTTGGAACTTTGTCTGAGATATGAATTGTCAATCCTTTGTAATACTGAATCGTATAATTCGGTATGTTGAAAAACAAAATGATGCGCGTCTTTTCATTTTTGTTTGTTGACTCATTTCTCTAGTTTTAGTGTCAAAAAATGTTTTTGTTCATTTTTTGGTGGTCAGTTTATCGAGTACACATTTCTGTGTTCCTGTTTGAACAGTTCACCGACACACTGGATAGTTGTGATATGTACGTGAATATTTTTTCAGGTGAGGTTTCCTTTTTTTGATTTTTGTTTTTTTGAAGTATTGTGACTAAGTTGTTGGAACAAAGGTCTGACCATTTTCACTAGGAAGATAGACTGAGAGAGAAAGAGAGAGAGTGTGTGTGTATGTGTGTGAGCGTGCATGCATGCGTGGGTATGTGTACATTATGTATATGTATATACGTGTGTTGATGTGTGTTTTTAGCAATCCATACCTTGCCATATTCACAGGTGGTGCAGCTTTTTGATCTTTTGTTACAGATAATTTATACGTTTGCAAAAGTGATTTTGATATTTGGAATCTTTGGCCATGAGTGTTAGTTTGTAAGAACGTCCGTGGATACGTGAGACATTGTCACCAGGTTTGTATGTTGTGTGTGTGTGTGTGTATGTGTGTGTGTGTGTGTGTGTGGTTGCCTGTGTTGCTTTGAGCAGTAGTTGTAATGTTGTTTGATGCAGATCAGTTTGCATTTTCACTGTTTGAAAAAGAAAAAAACCCCTTTTTTTAATGGTATTCATTCACAATTTTATTTTATACAAATGACAGGAAAGAGATTGTGAACGGGTTTTTTTGGTCTTTTTTTTCTTCTTTTGGTCAAATGTTTTTTTTTGGTTTTATAATGTTTTGTCTGATTGATTGATTTTTATGAAGAGAGTATGAGGTGATATTAAAAAAAAAAAATTGTTTAGTATACTGCCAATGTAGATCACCTTTCTATCCATCACTTTTTGTTGTTTTAAGTTGTGTGTTTTTTTTAAAAAAACATTCTTTTTATTTTGTTTTTTCTATATATATACATATGTACACTCCTTTTCCCCTCTAACACTTTCCTGTCTGTTTTCCTACATCTAAAAAAGAAACAAGAGGAATGTTTATTATTTTTGTGGGTACAGTCATATACACTTATATCACGTATTTGTGCGTTCCCATGTGAACAGACTTTTTGGTGGGAAAGAATGAAATTCAAAGGCTTTCTTTTTTTACAGTCTTTATATGGTTGATCAGTGTGATTGAACTAACAATACCGATAGTAAAAACAGTGCTAGTATCTGCAACAATAACAAGTGACATGAGGACAATAACAGTCTGGAGGGCATTTAATCAGGACAAATTCAAAACTTTTTTTTCAGAGCGTATAGCAAAATGGATATATATTCAGATTATTCTGACCTGGGCTGCCTGTATTGCAGATGATCTTAGAGAAAGGGGCATAAATAAGGAGGAAGCTCAAAACAGAGAGAAATGGAGAAAGCTCATCAATGTCAAACCTCCCTTGGAAGAAACATGACACAAAAGGAAGAAGAAGAAGAATTCAGATTTTTCAGAAGATAGTGGAGGAGGAACACAAGTGCAGTTAACGCTTACAACTTCTCCATCATTTTGAAAGTGATTTATCAAAGATTCATTTATAAAAAGAAAAGTACTTTTGGGGAGTAAATTTGGTATCAATACCTCATTGTGAAAAATGCCAGCTTTAGATTCCTCATCAGTGGAGGCTGGAACCTGTGCTGTCTGTCAGATCAGGGTGCTCAACTCTAACCCCTAGGCTGGTCCTGCCCCTCACTTTTCACTGACACCATAGATGATGACTACTTTCTCCATAGATGGCGACTGTACTTTCTCCATAGATGATGACTTTCTCCATAGATGATGACTGTACTTTCTCCATAGATGACGACTGTACTTTCTCCATAGATGATGACTGTACTTTCTCCATAGATGATGACTTTCTCCATAGATGACGACTGTACTTTCTCCATAGATGATGACTGTACTTTCTCCATAGATGATGACTGTACTTTCTCCATAGATGATGACTGTACTTCTCCATAGATGGCGACTGTACTTTCTCCATAGATGGCGACTTTCTCCATAGATGATGACTGTACTTTCTCCATAGATGACGACTGTACTTTCTCCATAGATGACGACTTTCTCCATAGATGACGACTGTACTTTCTCCATAGATGACGACTGTACTTTCTCCATAGATGATGACTGTACTTTCTCCATAGATGATGACTGTACTTTCTCCATAGATGACGACTATACTTTCTCCATAGATGACGACTTACTTTCTCCATAGATGACGACTACTTTCTCCATAGATGACCACTGTACTTTCTCCATAGATGACGACTATACTTTCTCCATAGATGACGACTACTTTCTCCATAGATGATGACTGTACTTTCTCCATAGATGATGACTTTCTCCATAGATGATGACTTTCTCCATAGATGACGACTGTACTTTCTCCATAGATGACGACTATACTTTCTCCATAGATGACGACTGTACTTTCTCCATAGATGACTGACTTCCTGGGATTACTTTCTCATAGATGACGACTACTTCTCCATAGATGATGACTGTACTTTCTCCATAGATGACGACTACTTTCTCCATAGATGACTGTACTTCTCCATAGATGACGACTGTACTTTCTCCATAGATGATGACTTTCTCCATAGATGATGACTTTCTCCATAGATGACGACTGTACTTTCTCCATAGATGATGACTGTACTTTCTCCATAGATGACGACTGTACTTTCTCCATAGATGACCACTGTACTTTCTCCATAGATGACCACTGTACTTTCTCCATAGATGATGACTTTCTCCATAGATGACAGCTGTACTTTCTCCATAGATGACCACTGTACTTTCTCCATAGATGACGGCTGTGCTGTCTCCATAGATGATGACTGTCTTTCTCCATAGATGATGGCTGTCTTCAGGATGCATTCCCTGAGTTGCAGAAGCGGGGTTTGAAGTGTGGACTTTGTGGGTTGTATTTCAAACTATCGTAGCTACAGCACTGCATTGGTGTTTTGTTCAGACACCCCCCCTGTTTTTTCTCCTTTTCTTGTTCTTTCTGCCTGGGGTAGGAGGGGATTTGTGAGGCTTTTAAAAATATTTTTGTGCGTGGTATGCTTTTTGTATGGCTCATTGTTTTTTGAGTTTTGAACTGATTTGATTTCATGTATCTATTAATCGATTTTTAAACAGAGAATCATTTTTTTGTCCACATATATCAGATTGTGGTCTGTTGAGCTGAGACCAAAATGACAACATCCCTCCTTTTTTCCCCCCCTAAAACAACAGTATATACTGAATAAAGGACATTGCTTGCATATTGAGCAGAATGAACACAACAGCAACAACCAAAATATCCCCATCAGGAATTCCTACAGAATGCAGAAAAAGATTGACAGTAAAAGGACATGAACATGGAACAGCATGTTAGGACACGTGGCAGAAATGGACTGTTACTTCAAGACACATGAGGGATGGCAGAAATGGTGACCCAACACCGCACCCAGAGATGGAGTCCGCGGCCTTCTGACATCAGCCCTAACTCACTGCAGGAGGAGCTGTTAGGTGCTGCGCCGAGTTGTTAAGGCAGCGCTTCATGAGGAGTCTGAACTGGCGGAGCCCATTCCTCCTGGTCACAGGATGCATGCTGGGTATGTTGGTGTCATCCATGCTACCGGATGTTGCTGACCCACTCTGCTATGAAAAGTGGTTGGGCTTTAAACATGCGTGCAAGATGTCGTAGGCGTTATTGGGCACAGGGCCTTGGTTTACAGTCTCACCTGAAAGGCTTTGAAGTGAAGGAGAATGGAGTTGGTACCCCAGCAGAGATTGGAACCTGTGCCTTCAGTCATTGTCAGATCTGGAGTACAAAGAGTTCTAACTGCTAGGCTTTTTTGGCCCCGTCAACAGAGCACTAAGAACATATAGATTATGTATCCCTTGTAGAAGAGTGACCTGTGCATGTTCATCACAGTGACAAAATACAGACAGGCCACACGAGGCATTATCATCACACAAGATGCATATAATGCAAAATGAAGACTCAGGTGCTTAGCATATAGTTTTCACATGTATTGTGTTACCCTTCAGCATATCTTTTTTATGTTATTGTTTGTTTTTTAAAGATATTTTTTATGTAACATATATTTTTTTCATTCAAATAACCACAGAATCAGGGAAAGAAACCAGCGCTCAACTAGGAGTAGAACTGATTTTGTGACTTGTGCGTGTAGACCTGTGTGTGAGTGAGTGAAGCTTCACCATTTTTTGGTCTGGTATGACATGTTTTATATTAATTATTATAATTATTATCTCCACAATCGCGTCACCAGTGTGTGTAATGATGAGTGTCATCGACATTGAGAACATGTGACTTTCCTCCTTTGGGAAGACTGACCCCATTATGTGCACGAAATACAATCTGCAAAACATGCGTGCTGACTGATTTCTGTGTGTGTGTGCGTGTGTAAGTTTGTGTGTGTGTGAGAGAGGGAATGTGTGTGTGTGTGTGTGCGTGCGTGCGTGTGCATGCTTGAGCAATGATATATATGTGCAGTGATTGTGTGTGTGTGTGTTATTTAGTGTGTGTTTAAAAATTTGTTTTTTTATCTAAATCTTTGTATTTTGAGGATAACAAATAAGCACTTGTGTGCTTTTTTACATCTGGTCCCCATGTGCATGCAGTTTTGTAAACGTCATCCACTCCCACCAGCACATAACAGTCTACTGCCTCTTCCAAAAGATGGAACAGGTTTGAACATGGGTACAAGATGCTCTGCATGTGTTCACACGTTTTGGTTTATAGTCTCATGGGAAAGACGTGAGGGGAGTGGAGTCAACACTGATGTTAACTCCAGGGCAGAAATCCCCAGAGCAGGTGGTGGATCAAACCCGCAATGCCAGATTGCCAGCTCAACACTCTCACCGCCAGCTATCCTGTGTGTGTGGTCATGCCATGGAAATAAGCTGTGAGATCAGATCAGATGATGCAGAATACAATCATGGTCAGAGGATGCTCTGTACATGGCCAAAGGTCCTACATCCCTCCTTGCTTGGGTAAACTTTGAGAGAAAAAGGCGTGTTAAAGATCCCATAATTCATGTCAGTGAGACGGGATAGCCTAGTGGTTAGAACATTGCGCTCGCAATCTGACGACCCGGGTTCGATTCCCATTCAAGAGGATATTTTCCCCTGGAGTTAACATCAGTGCAGACTCCACTCTCCCCAAAAGTCCTTCGTATGAGACTATAAACCGAGGCCCCATGTGCGAATGCACGCAGAACATCTTGCACACATGTTAAATCCTGTCCCGCTTTTCATAAGAGTAGGCCATTGTGTGCCGGTGGGAACAGATGACAGAATTTACAAAACCACATACACACAGGAACTGGATGTAAAAAAGCACATATGTGCTTATTCCATTATCCTCGATACAAAAAAAAAGAAAATAAATAAACTAAAAATAAATAAAGTGCAGTGCAGTGACTTCACAGGGAGTTAAGGAAGAGAAGAGGAAGAGGACTAATGACCTGAATATCTAAGCTAGGATGTTGACTTGTTTCATCAACAGTGAGTCGTCAAATGTAAGGAAGCATGTGAGCAATAATGACGCTGGTGATTGAAGTTTTACTGTTGAAAGGGGTGGCCAGATCCCTTTTCTAGAGCATTCAGTTTATGTACACTCAGAGGGTTCAGTGTTCATAAAGGGTGATGTGTGGATATGCTTAAACAGATTGAAGGAAACATTAAGAGAGAAAAGACACACAAACACACACACACACACATACACACAAACACACACACACACACACAAGTTCACACAAGCATGGTGACCAGAGGAACCCAGACCGACTGTTCTTCGGCGCCACGCTCCTCCCCCCTGCCAGCCACCACCTACGCTCAAGCAGCAAAAGGACTGCCCTCTTCACCCAGCCCTCTGCCCTCTTCACCCAGCACTGGCAAAAATCCAAAGAGGTCAGTAGACATTGAAAAATTAGAAAGGAAAGCTAAAAAGCCTGATAACTTACGTCAAAAGAGGGCTGTGATGAAAAAGAATGATGACGTCAAATCAAGTTCTACTTTGAAGGAAGAGACTTCTAGTCTCCCTTCGGTAGTGATAGTCCATGACTCCATTCTGCATGGAATTAACAGCAAGCGCCTAGGTAACTCCTATGGCTTTGATGCTGTTAAAGTGAAAACATCGAAAATAGGAGAGATTCACCAGTCTGTGAAAGCAAAGTCTGATGTCCAGAAACCACAATGTGTCATTATCCATTGTGGGATAAATGATCTAAAAGACACAGACCCACAGGAAGCCAGCAAGAACATGGTTCAGAATGTGAACAATGTTATTGCCTCTTTTCCCAGTGCCAAAGTTGTCATTAGTAAAATTGCTCCTTCCAGGAACGCAGATCTGCAGAGGAAACGAGATGTATTCAATGCTGTAACGTGTTCTGAATTATTTGAACAGAAAAATGTTTCCATCTCACACGAAAACCTGAACACTCACCATAGTAATTTCAGAGACCAGCTGCACCCTAATGCCCAGGGGTCACGTGTCCTCGCCAGAAACATCGGCCGACACGTGCACGCATTGCTCTGGGAAAAGCAGAAGAGGAAACCTAGACGCTGGTTCTACAACAATCCACGCCAGGTACCCTCCCACAGATCTACCTACGACCACTTCCTTCACCAGCCAGGTTACAGAGATAGCCAGTGGCCATTCACTTTCCAGGACTGCCAGTACCCATTGTGGAGACAGCGTAGACCTAATTATTTTAATGTGTTAAGAAACACTGACTGGTAATTTATGTGTATTAACTTGCAGTGCGCTAGCCAAGGTATTTTTCCGTTTTGCTCACATCTGTAGCAGCTGTTTTTACTTGATCCAGTGTGAACTTTCTTGAATGAGTAGTTTGTCTCGAGTTGTTTAAAATTCTTCGGTCAGTTAAAGTTGCTTATTATTATTTTTTTAAATTTATTTTTGGTTTGGTAATTTTTTTTTTCTTTCTGGGTTGGGTTTGTTTTGTTATTAACTCATAAGTTTTTAACGTTGTACGTTACTATGCCCTCTAAACAACAACGCGCGTTTTCCATCATGCAGTGGAATGCTAGATCTATTTCCACTAATCTGCCCTATCTAATACAGCATCTTGCTGAAAATCATTATCAAGTAGTGATGTTACAATCACTCAAAGTAACTAAAAGTAAGCTGCCCAAACTGCCTGGATACTATTATCCACCTGTCTATCAGCAAGTTGATGCTGTAACAAAAATCAGTGCAGCCATATACATTCAGGAAGGGGTGGATTACTGCATGTGTCCCTCACCAGTGCCTAACCAGACCCCAGATATACATTCATGTGCAGCACGAGTAAGTTTTGGAAAGAATATAATAATAAATACTGTGTCTGTATATCTGCCCAAGGGACCAAATGATCTGAATACTGAGTGGATACACAACCTTAAAGATAATGAAAAGTGGTTCATTGCAGGAGATTTTAATGCACATGCTCCCTTCTGGGATAAAGAATGTAGAAAAATATCTCATAATCGATTTGTAGAAAAATAGTTGACTCCTGTCTATGCTTGCTAAATGACGGCAGTGTCACAAGAATCCCAGACATTGCTAGTCACAAAGCATCAGCCTTAGATCTGTCATTTGTGTCTCCTGTATTAGCTCCAGAGTGTGAGTGGTCAACTTATAATGACACCCTTGGCAGTGATCACCTGCCTATTATCACAACTTTTTGTGGAACAACAACTTTCTGTGACACTCAGAAAGACAAAATCCTCAAATTTAACTATAAAAAAGCTGATTGGCAGAAGTTTGAAGACATCCTTGCAGTTTACAACACTGACAGCTTTGACACTGACAGCATTGACCACTTTTATGCCAGTTTTACTGAGACCATCCTTAATGCTGCCACTTTATCTATCCCCAAAATTAATACGGTAAAAACAAAGAAACATCAGGGAAATATCTGGTGGACACCGGCGTGTGAGGAAGCAGTTAAAAATAAACGCTCAATGTATAAAATTTATCTAAAAGATAAAACATCAGAAAATAATGTAAAACAGAAACAAGCTAAAATTCATTGTAACCTTGTTGTAGCTCAGGCTAAGAGACCGTTTTGGACTTCTTTTTGTACCACCGAAATTTCAAATCATAAGGACCTTAAAAAGGTTTGGGAAAGATTTCATGAAATGAAAAAAGGTGTTAGTTTACCATCTTGTCCAGTGAGACTGGAAAACAAAGAATTCCCATCAAATTTAGAAAAGGCAGAGGCGTTTGCAGATATGTTTTCAAAATCGATGTGTCTTGAAGGACTGTCACTTAAGTGTAGGAACTATAGAACAGAAGAGGAAAATAAAACAGAGTATAATGACCCAATCTCTGACAACAGTTCATGCATTAATGCTCCAATTTCAGTGGATGAAGTTAGAGATGCTTTACTGTCTCTTTCTACTAAGAAAACATCTGTCGGGCTAGATGCAGTTTCTAATGACATGCTAAAACATCTACCAGCAAACTTTATTTTTCTACTGCATAAACTGTTCAATAAATGTTGGATTGAAGGTGTTATGCCAGTGGATTGGAAACAATCTATTGTCATTCCTATTCATAAACAGGGAAAACCCACAACAGACAAAAATAGCTACAGGCCAATTGCTTTGACCTCACACACTGGCAAGCTAATGGAGAGAATTATTCTTAAAAGGCTGATGTACTTCTGTGATAAAAATAAAATAATCCCCGTCAATCAAGCGGGTTTTCAAAAAGACAGATCTGCCATAGATAACTTGGTTAAGCTATCAACGCATATGAAAAATCAGTTTGCAAGAAGAAAGAACGTTCTTGCAACATTTTTTGATATAAAAAGGGCGTATGATCAAGTTTGGCATGCTAAGTTGCTGTGTAAACTAAAGGATCTGGGTTTTTTCTGGGCATTTTTATAACTATATTAAAAGTTTTTTGACTAATAGAAAGTATAAGGTTAGAATAGCTAAATCATATTCTAGTTTTAGATCTCTGCATATGGGACTACCCCAAGGTTCTGTAATATCGCCTCTCTTATTTAATGTTTTGCTGCATGATCTACCTATGAAATGTCAAAGAAGTCGTCTTAGTGCAAATATGCAGATGATATATGTATGTGGATGAATGTTTCTATGAAACGAAACACACCAAAAAAGCGTTAAACTACATTAAAAAGGTATACCAGAACCAGCTTAACAACATCGATAATTATATGCTCGAAAATGGATTTACTTTATCCACAGAAAAAACGTACACTGTGCTTTTAACAATGGCAGTAATCCAGATGACCTACCAGCATTTAGAATTGGGACCAACGTGATTGAGTATAAAGACACCGTAAAGTTCTTGGGTGTTATTCTCACTTCTAAGCTAACTTGGATGCACATATCGAAGAGAATTTAACTAAGGCAAAGAAAGGCTTAAACTTTTTGAAGATGGTAAGTAAACAGTTCTGGGGCCAAGACACATTAAATCTGAAATATTTAGCTACATCTCTTATTCGTTCAAATTATCGTATGGTCAAGAGGTCTATTTCAGTGCTCCTAAGTATTTACTTAAAAAGTTACAAAGTATAGACTGCAAAGCATACAGGCTTGCTCTTGGTGTGCCTTATCACGCTTCAGCCCTGGGTAACATATAACGAAGTCGGCATATTGCCTTTAGATGATTACCGTCAACTGGCATGTGCTAAATATTTGCTTAGAAACAAAACGACAGAAAACTTTATTTCAGAAGAAAAAGAAATAAAATCAGAATTTAATTTTCCTAAAAGAGCGAAATATAATATGTCCTCTTTAATGCCCATAAGTACATATGTGTCTGATCTGGTACAAAACTCTGAAGTCAATCAACACAGCATGGACACACGAGAAGCAATCTTACCTTGCCCATCATGGGAGATGAATAAAGCACACTTTGATATAGAGGTGTCTAATGTAAACAAGAATGGCAATTTGAATATAATGGTTTCTGATGTCCGATCCCACATCCATCATAAATATTTTGACCATTTACAAATTTATACAGACGGATCACGTCTAGATAATCAAGAAACAGGTTCTGCTTTTGTTATACCAGCTTTAAAAATTGAAAAATCATATTATGTTGGTAGATATCACTCGATATTTACAGCAGAACTTGTAGCAATACTAATGGGTCTTAGTTATATTCTTGATTTGCCGTTGTGTATATTTCAAATTCTTGTTTGCGTTGATTCTAAATCGGTATTGTATGCTTTAAAATCCCGAAGTTTCAAGAAAACTTCGAAAATCATATTAGAGATTAAGCATGTCATACATCTCCTAACCTTAAAGGGCAATAAGTGTGAATTTTTGTTGGTGCCTTCACACACTGGTTTCTTTCCAAATGAGTGGGCGGATAGAGCTGCCAAAAAGGGTGCAAAACATGGACGGGATGCAATAGAATTGCATGTGCCTTTATCCTTACAAGAAGGGTATAGCTTACTAGAACAAAAATCATGGAAAAAGGTCACTGACAGTAATCAGCAAAATGAGAAACTTTTAACTAGAACTGCAATTAATACCGATAATTTAACAGTGGTGAACCATTCAGAAGTTAGTACAAGTGTTTTTAAGTCAAGGAGAATTAATACTTTATTCTAATAGAATGAAACTAAATGCATTGATAACCAAATTCAGCAAAAATGGTAAATGCCTGTGTGGTGAGAATATCACTAATACTCATATACTTTTTGACTGCCAGAGTGTAAAACCTTTCATGCCCCATTTTTCTGAAAACTCCCTCACCAGCATATTCAGCAATCTAAAACTAGCATTTGAAATTGTGAAAGGTCTTTGTCACAGTCCCATAGGACATTTGTTATAGTTACATTAACGTTAATGACTTTTGTTTGTTTGTTTGCTTGTTAATGATTCTTGTTGCATTGCCAAGTTTCTTTTCGAGTTTTTTAATATTATTTTTATTATTATTTTTTTTTAATGACACATCCACCTCACCCGTTTTTTTTTTTTTTTGTTTTTTCCCCCCCCGTCTAATATCACTAAAAGTGAACAGACGTAAAATTGAAGTCAACAACACAGTTCATTGAATGTGTCTTTTAAAGGGAAACAAATCACACTGGCGAATAACCCCAGAGTTTGCATTGGAAAAAAGTCTGAAATAGTCCAGGGGAAACAACCGTCAACATATCTGAAATCAGATATCGCAAATGAGTTGTTCTTCGTGGCATGTGTTGAAACAGCAATGGAACGGTTCGGAGGTGGTGGTGATGACGATGATGATGTCGAGGATGCTGATTTTAAAAGATGATGGGCGTATTTTGATTTTTTTTCCATCTGGCCCGAGAGAGAGAGGGAGGGAGGATGGGATAGAAAGATCGATAGCGGATAGTGAGAGGAGATGGGCAGACAAATGGATCGATGGATAAAAAAGAAAAGCAAAAGAAGATAATTTTAAAGGAAACAAAACAATAACACCCCCCCCAACACACACAAACACACAACAACAAACACACCACACAACACACACACCACACACACACACACCACAACAAACCCAACCAAAAAAAAAAAAGACAACAAAAAAGCTACCAGCAAACAATAAAAATTTTTTGGAGGTTTCCCAAAAAAAAAAACAAAAACGAAATCAGTCTTTTGGCACCCCATACCGGATAAAAAAAAAAAAGAGAAAAAAAAAAGAAGAAAAATTCTTTTTTAGGAAAGCATAAAAATTTTTTTTTTTTTACACCCCACCCCCAAAGAGAGAAGAGAGAGAGAGAGGAAAAAGAAAAAAAAAGAGAAAGGGAGAAGAGAGAAGGGGGAGAATGACCAATTTTTATGAATTCCCCCCTCCCCATCCTTTTTTCCTTCCATCCCCCCCCCGGGAAGGAACCCGCCCACCCCCTCCCCCCCCCAGGGAAGAAACAGGGGGAGAAGGGGAGGGGCCCTTTTTATCTGAAGTAATTAGTTTATCCATTTCCTTGACTTCTAAAAAATCCATGGGGTTTGGGAAAAAAGGCGGCGGGATGGGGGTTTAAAAGGGTGGCGGTGGGTGGCAGGGCAGGTTGACCGCAACCCCTGGGAAGAAATGGGCAGGAGAGGTGGGCCGGAAGTAATTGGAGAGTAGGCCAAGGGAAGGTAAGGTAGGAAGAAGGGAAAGGGGAAGAGGGAAGGAAGGTAAGGAGGAGGATGGGCAAGGAAGGGTATGGAGGAAGGGGTATAGGGAGGGTAAGCAGGGAGGGTAAGGGGGGAAGGGTAAAGGAAAGGGTAGGGTAAATAGAGGGAAAGGTAGGGTAGGCAGGGAAGGGTAGGGCAAGGAAAGGGAAGGGTAGGGCAGAGTAAGGCAGGTTAGGGTAAGGAAGGGTATGGCATGACAGGAAGGGTAAAGCAGGGTAGGGTAAGGAAGGGTACGGCAAGGAAGGGTATGGCAGGGAAGGGTAGGGCAAGGAAGGGTATGGCAGGGAAGGGTAGGGCAAGGAAGGGTATGGCAGAGAAGGGTAGGGCAAGGGAAAGCAAAGTTTATTTCAAAGCCCCATTAGAGGTACATGAAAGTGTTACAAATTGAAGGAAGTGACAGGAAAAAAGGAACAAGGCAGAAATAAAGAGAGGGATAGAAAAGAGGGAGTTCCTAACACGGAATTTCCAGAAGGTGGGGATGCTGTTTATTCTGACAGGTCCCCGCATCCCCACGGGGCAGTGTCTGGTAAAACAAACGTGGGGACTTTTACGATCTCCCAGTGCAGACCTGCCAGTGCCTTCATTCCCTTCGTGAAATAGGCCTACACATGCAGAAGATCAAACAATATGCACGTTAAAGATCTCGTAATTCATTTCAGCGTTCGGTGGGTTACGGAAACACGAACATACCCAGCAAACATGCCTGAAGTCGAGATGCGGCTATCTTCATTGCGGGCAAACAACGGTCGCATACGCAAAATCTGACCATTGATAAATCTCGGAGCTCTAGCGGAGGAACGAGCCCCCACCCCCCCACCCCCCCCCCACCCCCCTCCAAAACAAAAGACCAAACAAACAAACAAAAACCTGTCATAAAGTAAGCGATGTCGATGATGTCTTCCAAAGACAAAGAAAAGAAAAGGAAAGATCAGGAACAAAAGGTAGACCTTAGAGAAAGAAGCACTCGTGTCTGTGTGTCTCGGGTCGATTCTGCCCCACACTTTATCCCCCCACATAACTATACAAAATAGACACACACAAAGAACCGAACATCAAAGAGCTTAGGGGCCCATCGGCTTGTATCATTTCCATACAGCACGTTGGCTTAATCCACAGGACGGGGTAGCCCGGTAGTGTGAGCATTGCGCGTTGCCTTCGCGATACGGGTTTGAGTCTAGGTTCCAGCCTTCAATGAGACACCTGTTCAAGAGGATTTTCCACTGGAGTTACCATCAGTGATCCGACTCCACTCTTCCCAAAAGACTTTCGGATGAGACTATAAACTGAGGTCCCCGTGCATAAACGCACGCAGAACATCTTGCGCACATGCTGAAACCTGTTCCGCCTTTCGAAAGAGTAGGCCATTGTGTGCCGGTGGGAACGGATGTCAACATTTCCAAAACTGCATGCACACGAAGATTGGATGTAAAAAGAAGCAAATGAGTGCTTATTCTATTGTTCTCGAAATAAAACAATATAGAAATAAATAGATAAACGAATAAAGCCCAAAGTCTCTCCAGGTGGCAGGGTGCATAGCGCATGCTGGGTATGATTGTGTCGTCCATCCCACTGGCCAAAGCTGGCCGGTCTGCTGTCCTGAGAAAAGCGGATGGAGTTTTAACACAATCATGCGCAAGTTACTCTGCGTGCACTTGCACAAGAAAACTCGGTTTGGTGTTTCAGCCAAAGGACTTTCAGGAGAGCAAAGTCAGTACCATGTTAGCTCCGATGGTAAAGAGTCTCCCCCCCCCCCCCGCCCCCTCAAACACACGCACACACACATAAAATCGCACGCACGCACGCACGCACACACACAAACAAACACCCAGACACCCCCACTCCCCTCAAAACCACCCCCACCCCACCCCAAAACAACAGCAAACACTAAACCAAACCAAACCAAAACCAAACCAAACCAAACCAAACCAAACCAAACCAAAACCAAAACCAAACCAAACCAAACCCAAACCAAAACCGGACACAGTACAGCGACTCGAACCCGGGCCCCCAGTTACCGTCACATCACGAAATCGCCGCTCTAACCACTAGGCTATCATATCCCCCCCAACACATCCCCCCCCCCCCCCCCCCCCCCCATCGCCCCCCAAAAAAACCACACACCAAAAACAACCCCAAAACCCCCCAAACCCAACAACACACAAAAACAACAACAACAACAAAACGAATAATTTCTATTGCTAAAAAGTGTATCACAACAAAACAAACCCTGGCATCTTTGTTGAAGGTGGAGCTGGTGTTACACGGATCCGCTCCAGAAACCCCATAAACAGCAAGGAAAGCAGCAGTAAAGGAAAGATGGACACAGCACAATGGGCCATCAACGTGGCTCCAGACACCTTTAAGTAGAATGGGCCATCAACGTGGCTTCAGACATCTTTACTGTGCAGGGTAAAAAGCGGCTCGGTGTGGGGAAAAAATGGAGCTGTAAGCCTGCTGTTCAGCCTCAAGTCATGTCCTGTATTATATGTAATGTATGTATGGATTCTCCATTTTTGTCTCTCAGCTAGAAACAAAGTCCACTCTTAGAGATGTAGTAGTGTAGAGTTCCATCTCTTTTCTAGGCTAAATGAGAGCGGAGTGCCAGTCTATTTTACAAAAAAAAAAAAGAGCTATGGCACCTTTTGTTTATTTCTGTCTGCTTTTTCTTGTTGCTCGTTTGTTTCCTTTATTCATCGAACCTCTGAAGAGTGAATCTGTTCTTTTCTTGATGTAGCAATCATGAGAAATAACGGAGGGTGGGGGTGGGGTGGAGGGAGGGGGGATGTTGCCTGGTGGTTAGAGCGTTGCGCTAGTGATCTGACGGCCCCCGGGATCGATCCCAGGTTTGAACTACCGCAGAGACGCCCGTTCAAGGGGATTTTCCCCTGGGATTTATTTATCAATCAATTCATTTATTCATTCTTTCAATTCGAGGATAATAAAAATAAGCTCATGGCTTTTTTTTTTTACATCCCCACTCTCCGTGTGTTAAACAGTTTTGTTAAATTTTGTCATTCGTTCCCCCCGGCAACAAATGCTATCTTCGAAAAGCGAACCGTTTTACGTGGTACAACTTTTTTGGAGCGTTGCAAACGGGACCTCGGTTTTTTTGTCTTCATCCGAAGGATTTTGGGAGGTTTAACATCAGTGCCGATGCCACTCTCCCAGAGAACCCCTTCAATAGACTTAAACGAATTCCGTGTGCGACGCAACGCAGACCTTTGCAAGTTAAAAACCCTTCCCCCAAGAGCCCATTTTGGGTTAACATCTTTTTTTTTTTTTTTTTTTTTTCCAAAATTTGGCACTCTCTTTTTTTTCCAGCCCGTGTGGAAAAACCGTTAACTTCACGTTTGCAAACATCCCCGGTAAAACCTTCGTGTGAAAATTTAAGTTTGAACCAGGCTATGGTGAAATTATAGGATGGGTGTTTTGTATTTATTCGGGAAAAAAAGAAAGCAATCAGCCTTTTAAATATAACCAGCCCCTGTGAAAAACCCTTCACAAAAAGCCCTTGTAGCCCTATACCCGAGCCCCGGTTGCAACCCCGAATTGAACACAACGTTTAAAAACCGTTCCGGGCTTTTTTCGGAGGTGTATGCCAGTCTCCCGGGGTGGACGGATGAATTAAAATTCAATTAAACTGTTCCACCGGGGCTTGGATGGAAAAAAAAAGCAAGGTCCGTTGTTGCATATTCTCGAATTAAAAACCCTTTTTTAAAAATGGCAATACGGTGAGGTTTTTGATGAGGATTTGGAGATGGGAAAGGAGGACTATTATAAAACGTTCAAAACTGAAAAGACATATGTTTGTTATTTTCTCGAAAAAATCTTTAAAATTACCAAATCTCGTTTGTTTTGTGTGGGGTGGGTGAAAAATATTATAAAAACGTTTTATTCCAATAAAGGCTGAAGAGAATGGTTTTTTGGGGAGAGGGGAAAAATAAGAGACAGAAGAAGACAGAGACGAAAAAGAAAAAGAGAAAGAGAGACAGACTGAAGACAGACAGACAGACAGACTGACAGAAGGGGACAGGACTGAAGACAGACAGGGGAGAGACAGAGAGAAGAAACAGCAAAAAAAAGACAGAAGAAAAACAAAGAGAAAGGGAAGGACAGGACAAAGAAAAAACCCCATAAAAAAAAAACAATAAATTTTTTGTAAAATTTTTGTGCCTTTTAAAAAAAACCCTTTTCCCAAAACAAAATCTTTTTTCAAATTTTTTTAAGTTTTAATTGTTTTTCCTTTAAATATTTCCTCATACCCTATCCTTCTAAAAACATTCTTTAAGTTATTGGGTTTCTTAAAAGCCAAAAAAAAACCCTATAAAGCTGTAAAAAAACACTGAGTTGCAAGGGGAAACATAGAAGACCAAGGAAGAGGAGGTGGGGTGCATAAAGGACAGCAAAGACAAGAGTGTGCAATGGACCATGCCACAGATAAAGAAGGTTTGGGTAGGGGTTTTGCATCCACACCAACACAAAATAGCGCAGGCGCGGCCAGGCCGAAAAAAAAACCCCAACTTTGGGTTTGGTTTTAATCTATATCTCTATCTCTTTATCTCTCTCTCCTCTCTCTCTCCCCCTTCCTCTCTCCACCCCAAAACACCCTTCTCCTCTCTCTCTATTATAATTTTTCTTTTGGCGTGTGGTGCATGCATATCTAACTACAACCCAACTAAACCCAACCCCAAATTTCCAGCCCACTACAATCCAATCCAACCAATCCAATGCAATACAATGCAATGCAACTCAATCCAACTCAATGTACTTTAATTACATACTAAATTGATACTAAAGGAGAACCCCCCTTTCTTGCAGAGTTATGCCCCCTCCAAGTCCAGTCCGCCATTCTGGACAAATGGCTGCCAGCAGACAAGGGCCACAACTCTGCATGCAGTGATCCCAGAACTCACACAGGCAGACAGGAGGATATTGGAAAAGGCGGTTATCTTTAAAAAAAAAAAGTTCTTTTATGTCGAGGATAATGGAATAAGCACTCATGCGCTTTTTGTTACATCCAGTCGCTGTGTGCAATCAGGTTTGTTAATATTGTCATCAATTCCACCGTTACACATGACCTACTCTTCCGACAAGGGGAAGGGCTGTTTTAACGAGTGTCGCAAGATGTTCTGCGTGCGTTCGCACACGGGGTCTCGGTTTATAGTCTCATCTGAAGGATTAAGGTTAAAGGCCAGGAGTCAGCAATGAAAGATGTATCGGCCTCCTCCTGTCTTTCCTGAAGGGAAGTGATGGTGCAGTGGGTAGAGCATTGAAATCGCGATCTAAAGGTTAATAATAATAATAATTATAATTATTATTATATAATTATAATAATAATAATAGTAATAATGTATGGAATTTATATAGCGCTGAATCTTGTAAAGCAACAAATCAAAGCGCTCAGATGACATTTTTTTCCTCTTTTTTAAAATTATTTTTTTTTATGCGTGTGTATGCGGTTTTGTAAATTTTGTCATCTGTTCCCACCAGCACACAATGGCCTACTCTTTAGAACGACGGAACAGGATTTAACGTGTGCGCAAGATGTTCTGCATGCGTTCGCACACGGGCCTCGGTTTATAGTCTCATCCGACGGACTTTGACATTCAGTTCGATTTTTTGTCAAACTGGAAAGAAAGGGCGAGGCAGGAAATCGAACCCAGAACCTCACGGTTTACTTGTTGGAGGCAAACGTCTTAACCATCCTGCCACCTTCCTTCTGGGGGCACTGGTTCAAGTCTGAGCTGAGGTGACTGTGTGAGGGGAGTTAATTTCTCCTGCAGTTAATACTAGATTTGATTCTACTTCGCCGAGAGTTATTCTGTGTTGTTGGGCGTTTCCCAGCTTAACACCCAGGGGGTGGGGGTGAGGCGTCACTAAGAATATGCATTCTGTCTCACACCCGAGAATCGCTGTAAGACTGTAAGTTCATGCTGGATGAAAAATTTGCATGTATAGCTGTTTTCAAGTTGTTGTTGTTGTGTTGTTGTGCGTTCCCCAGCTTAATACTCTCTGGAGTCACCCAGAATGCGCACTCTGACTCCTTTATTCCCTGGAATTTACCGGAGATTGAAATTGCATGTGGAAAGAGAGTTTGCTTGTTTGATGTTTTAAGTACCTCGCCCTATAGGCAGCCATATTCCGATTCGGGGGATTTTTTTCTCCTTTTAAAGGAAAGTGCAGGTTGTTATGTTAAGAGCTCGTCATGGCTGAAGGCAATATCAACACAACATTTTACAACATATAACAATATTTAAGTGTGGGCCTTGGCAATTAGCTGACATCAGTAACTGACACACCTTTTGGCCTGGGCCAATACTGCCGTTTTCAAGTACTTTACCATTAATTTTAAGCAGCTATACTACAACTTCAGAGGATTTCTTTTCTCCTCTAACAAAGTACAGGATGTTGTTCTAAGAGCCTTTTTGTCAGGGATGAAGGCGATCCCAATGCTAAGACCTTTGCATACCATAGCAACACTGTAATGTAGGCCTTGACATTGCGTTAACATCAATAACGGACATAGCTTTTGGCCCAAACCATAATCAGCTTTTCTGAGAGGAGATTCAATGGCGAAACTCACGGCATTTGAGAGTTACATTGATTTCCCATGTCGTGACAGTTTCACTAAAGTGTGGAAACTCTGTGGGGGTAATGAAGGGTCCTTTTATTGTCTCTGCCTGCTGCGTTATTGGGCTTTTAGGCGTGCTATCAGTTTCTCAACTCTTCATTTTTATATGTAGTGTTTTAGGGTCTTTAAAAAAAACCAAAAAACAAATACGATTCCAGTGAGATCTTAAGTAGGTATGGTGTTAATACCCCCGCGCGCGCGCACGTGTGTGTGTGTGTTTTACTTTCATTTAATGTCCCTTTCCCCCGAAAAGTGGGTATCAGACGGTTAAAATTGTGTGTGTGTGTGTGTTGTGTGTGTTTTGTGTGGTGTGTGTGTGTTTTGGGGGGTTGTGTGTGTTTAGTTCTTCAGTTTAATGTCCTTCCACCGAAAAGTGATATCAGACGGTTTTAAGTGTGTGTGGTGTGTGTGTGGTGTTGTGTGTGGGGGATTGTGTGTGTTTGTGTTGGTGATAGTGTGTGTGTGGATATCTCTGGTTGTTTTGTGATATCTGTGTGTGTGTGTGATATCTCTGTGTGTGTGCTTAAATGTGATTATGCACGTATTTATGCCTGCTTGCATACATGGCTGGGTGTGTCCACGCCACATGATATCGTTTTATCCGGTGTCCACAAAACATCACCTTCACTCCTGGCAAACACACACACCCCTCAAAGACACATGCTGTACAGCGACCTGAGGAAGATGGTGTGGCCCAAGGAGACAACCCTTTCAAATACACCAAGCGCACGGCCCATGAGAGGAGCCGGAAAGAACTTGCCATTCCTTTTCCCCAAAACACACCACCTGACAGTGTATAAGCAAACAAGAGAGAAGAAAGCACAGTCATTCCTCACTCACCCAGCACAAGAGGGGGAGGGCGAACCTGGTGGTTAGAACGTTGAGCTGGACATCTGAAGGCAGGGGTTCCAGCTTCCACTGAGATGCCGGTTCCAGGGTTTGTTTTTCTCCTGAAGTTAGCATCAGCACAGACTCCACTGTACTCCCCTGAAAGTCCTTTGGATGAGACTATAAACCAAGGTCTCGAGTACGAACGTATACAGAGCATCTTGAGCACACCTGAAAACCTGTTCCGCTTTTCGGAAGTTTAGGTCATTGTGTGTGGGATTACACAATTTAAAAAAGGAAAAACAACATTCACACCGGTGCCGTGTTTAGACATCATTTCCGAAGTCGGAATGTGGCTAACTTTATGGCGGGCAACCAATCGCATACGCAACATTTCATCTTTGGTGAGTCTCAGAACATTAGCCCAGAAACGGACAAGAGATTACAGCACAAAAAAGGAAGGGGAAGGGAGGGGATGGGGGAGGGGGTGGCGAAGTGAAGGCAAGAAAGGGTGAGACATGGCCAATACATCGTAATTGTTGCTGACTTTTGGCCTTTAACCGCCTTTTCCATTATCCTCCTGTCTGCCTGTGTGAGTTCTGGGATCACTGCATGCAGAGTGATGGCCCTTGTCTCTGGCAGCCATTTACTTAGTATGGCCGACTGTTCCCATCCAATTCAATTATTTTCTAGCCCCGCCGACCACAGAGGCCATATCAGGCCTGTCGCCTTGTTCAAATCTAAAATCTTACATTAAAAGCTGTGCAACTAAAACCAGATTAAGTCAAGATTGAATTTTTTTCAAGCTTGAAGTGGGCTTTGATTTGTTTACTTAGAGTCAGCGCTATGAAAAGTCCATTATTACTAGTAGTTTTAGTATTATTGTTAGTATCATTTCTTATTATTTATTATTTATTAGTAGTATGTAGTAGTAGTTAGTGTAGTAAATTATATCATCATCCATCATCATCATCATCATCATCATCATCATTTCTTAACAAAGACATAGTTGTAATGATATAATGTATGACCTCTGCAGTCGGCAGGGTTATACACATAACGTGACACGAGTTGCATTGGATGTCGTGACGTGCAGTCATTTCATTCCAGCCTACATTCTGAGGGCTCAGACGGAGTCTGCTCTGCTGCAGTAAGCCTAAGCCTGGGAAGCCGAGCATAGGATGCTTACAGTGAGACGCACGCTGCTTCTCTCCTGCAATTCCGTCACGCTTGCTGCACAGTGGGTGGGATGTTGCAACAGGCGTCGGTTTGCTGTACAGCGCAGTGGCGTTAATGGGCGATGTCCTGTCTCTCTTCTCTTCTCCAGTCGCGGCTGTAGAGGAGAAAAAAGTTTTGTAGTGTTGTAAAAGGAGAATGTTAACAAAACTAATCTTCCTTGTTTGTAGTGTTGTTAAAGAAGAATGTTGACAACACTTATCTTCCTTGTTTGTAGTGTGGTTAAAGGAGAATGTTGATAAAACTTATCTTCCTTGTGTGTAGTGTAGTTAAAGGAGAATGTTAACAACACTTATCTTCCTTGTTTGTAGTGTGGTTAAAGGAGAATGTTGATAAAACTGATCTTCCTTGTGTGTATGTAGTTAAAGAGAATGTATAACAACACTTATCTTCCTTGTTGTATGTGGTTAAAGGAGAATGTTGATAAAACTGATCTTCCTTGTTTGTAGTGTTGTTAAAGAAGAATGTTAACAACACTTATCTTCCTTGTTTGTAGTGTGGTTAAAGGAGAATGTTGATAAAACTGATCTTCCTTGTTTGTAGTGTAGTTAAAGGAGAATGTTAACAACACTTATCTTCCTTGTTTGTAGTGTGGTTAAAGGAGAATGTTGATAAAACTGATCTTCCTTGTTTGTAGTGTAGTTAAAGGAGAATGTTAACAACACTTATCTTCCTTGTTTGTAGTGTGGTTAAAGGAGAATGTTAACAAAACTAACAAAACTTATCTTCCTTGTGTGCGTGTGTGAGTGATGAGTGCCCATGAACGCACACAGGACATACACACGGACACACATACAGACATATACACAGATAGAGAGAGACACCATACATACATGCATACATGCAAGAATGCATGCATACATGCATTCATACATACATACATACATAAATACATGCACACAAACAGACAGACAGACATATAGAGACACACATACACACATGCAAGCAAATACACACACACACACACACACACACACACACGCACGCACGCACGCACCACCACACACACACACACACACACACACACACCCAGTAAAATCAAAAGACAAAAGACTGAAACATTAGCTAGTCATGGAATACTCAAGACGTATCCCATGATCACGCAGACGTCCTTTCGTGCTGACATTATAAGGCACCATTCAGCTAGAGGATATATATTTCTGTGATTTTTCTCACAATATTATTGTTTTTAAAGTTCCTTCCTTTTCCCTCTTGGTTTATATTTTTTATCTTGTGCTTGTTTGTTCCAGCCCTTGCAACTCATCACCAGGTGGTGAGAAATGCGCACATGCCACTGTGCCCTTCATTAACGAACCCACATTCCGACTTTGATGAGGAATTACCTACAAGACACTACCATTGCGCATAGCATGTGGTACCACTTGGATGGTGCCCATTTAACCGCCTTGGCTTCAGTGACAGTCCCCAGTTTTCACCAGTTTTTATGGTACCTGTCCTCTATATGGTCAGGAAGTGAAAAGCAGCGAGGAGAAAGTGGGCGCTGCCCTCAATATACTAGCCCTTAGAGAAGCAAAGGTTCTGACCTTGCTCTCTACGACTTTATAGGTTATGGACACCTTTACCTACACACACAACACCACACACACATCCCACACATACACACACACACACACAACACAGATCACACAACACACACACACATGCACACATACATCTATCTATCTATCATCTATCTAATAATACTTCTATCTATCTATCACCCTATCTATCTATCTACTATCTATCTAATTTATCTATCTCTCTCTCTCTCGTCTCTATAATAATAATATCAATAGATTCTCTCCTCTATATATATCTATCTATATCTAATCTATACTATATAATATATATATATATATATATATATATATATATATATTATATATATATATATATGTCATCCAATTCTTTTGGGCCAGCAATAGCCTACTTTTTAAAAAGGTGGAACGGATTTTAACGTGTGTGCAATACATTTTGCGTGCGTTCGTACACACAGGGGACCACGACTTACAGTCTTATCCAAAGGACTTTACCGGGAGTGAGACGGTACTGATGCTAACTCCAGGGAAAATTCCCATCAAACAGTGGTGATTGGAACCCGCGCTTTCAGATCACGAGGCCCAACGCTTGAACCATTGGGCCACTCCCTCTTCCTCTCTAGTTTAAGTATGAATGCATGTGTCTCTATATCCCTTAGGAGTGACTGACATTCACTGTCAAGCACAGAAGACCTGTGATGCAGCGCAGACACCGTGTAGTACACCACTATCTCTAAGCTTCCGTGCAGACAGCGACAGTGTAGGGCCGGCCACACTTAGCCCCTAAAGCCCTCCGCCCCCCCCCCCCTCTCTCCCCCCCTCCCCCATCTGAGGCTTCTCCTGATGCTCCCGACCCCCCCCCCCCCCCCCCCCCCACACACACACACACACAGTACGTGACTCCTAGTCCAGGGTCAGTCACGCGCTTCACTGGCAAGACTGTCAGGTTTCTGAGCCAGGGCTGTCTGCATACTGTCAGAGCTGCCTGCATACTGTCAGAGCTGCCTGCATACTGTCAGAGCTGCCTGCATACTGTCAGAGCTGTCTGCATACTGTCAGAGCTGCCTGCATACTGTCAGGGCTCTCAGAGCTGTCTGCAAACTGTCCCGAGTCAACTGTCTGCATACTGTCAGAGCTGCCTGCATACTGTCAGAGCTGTCTGCATACTGTCAGAGCTGCCTGCATACTGTCAGAGCTGTCTGCATACTGTCAGAGCTGCCTGCATACTGTCAGGGCTCTCAGAGCTGTCTGCATACTGTCAGAGCTGCCTGCATACTGTCAGAGCTGCCTGCATACTGTCAGAGCTGTCTGCATACTGTCAGAGCTGTCTGCATACTGTCAGAGCTGTCTGCATACTGTCAGAGCTGTCTGCATACTGTCAGAGCTGTCTGCATACTGTCAGAGCTGCCTGCATACTGTCAGAGCTGCCTGCATACTGTCAGAGCTGTCAGAGCTGCCTGCATACTGTCAGAGCTGCCTGCATACTGTCAGAGCTGTTTGCATACTGTCAGAGCTGTTTGCATACTGTCAGAACTGCCTGCATACTGTCAGAGATGCATGCATACTGTCAGAGCTGCATGAATACTGTCAGAGCTGTCTGCATACTGTCAGAGCTGCCTGCATACTGTCAGAGCTGCCTGCATACTGTCAGAGCTGTCTGCATACTGTCAGAGCTGTCTGCAGGCAGGATGAGAACTGCGCGAGCATACTGTGTGACGTAACCAATGTCAGGCCAGGTTGTCTGGATTGTTTAAAGTGCAAAACCTAACACATCCTTCCAAACCATCTGCATTGTGGACTTTGTGGTTGTCCTGGCCAGGGCTTTTGTTTAAAGTACTACACAGCAAGTTTTTGGTTTCACTAGGCCCTAGTGGACGCTTTACGGGGACGGGATAGCTCAGTGGTCGGAGCATTCACTTTCCCCCAGCCAAGGTAAAGCAGCATCAAGCATTGTTACTAGTTGGATGGTTGACCTTTGCGCGCCTTGGCGTCAATATAGTCCCCCAGTTCACCCAGCTATAAATGGTTACCTGCCTCTTTAGGGTCAGGGAAGGTAAAGCAGCGAGGGAGAGGAGATGGGCACCGCCCTCAATATGCTGGCCCCTAGAGAAGCTGAGATCTCTAACGCCTCGATCCCCTACGACCTTATAGGTTGTGGGACACCTTAGTAAGACACTTTCCCTGTCGGCGACATTATTTTTGATGGTAGCTGTTGATGCATGTCCTGTCAGTTGTCTCCGCCTCTGTCTTGAGTTCTGTAAAAGTACAAAACGTGACACCCCTTCCAAGTCGTCTGCAGTGTGGGAATGACAGCAGTGGGGCCAGGGCAGGTGTTGGGAGTACTGCAGGCAGTGTGGTGCTTTGTCCCCAGCAGCCCCTTCACCTGTCTGCATGTGTGTTCGTTTCCCTGCGAGAGTGACTTTTTTCTATGAGCCTTTGCCAAGGACAAATCGTCTGTTGAGAGCCTCAACCACGCATCTCCATACATAAAGATGTGTATTGAGAGCCTCAACCACACATCTCCATACATAAAGATGTGTATTGAAAGCCTCAACCACGCATCTCCATACATAAAGATGTGTATTGAGAGCTACCTAATCCTACTAAAGATTATTACTCAACACAATCCATACAAAAGATGTGTATTGAGAGCCTCAACCACACATCTCCATACATAAAGATGTGTATTGAGAGCCTCAACCATACATCTCCATACATAAAGATGTGTATTGAGAGCCTCAACCATACATCTCCATACATAAAGATGTGTATTGAGAGCCACAACCACGCACCTCCGTATATAAAGATGTGTGGAGATGTACGGTTGCGGCTCTCAATAGAAGAAATCTCTTGTTGCAGTGGTTTCTTTTACGTGCGCTGAGTGCACGTTGCACGTTGTATATCGTCTCATCCGAAAGACTAGCACTCAGACCACCACTCAAGTTCAGTGGATGGGGGAACATTTTTAGACGCAAACGGGGATTAAACCAACCCTTCTTGCTTTCTGGGCAGGCGCGTTCCCTCTACACCCCTGATCCATCAATGAAGTATTCATCCGGTTGGTACATTTGACTCTGATAGACCCTATATTTCAGAATGCATCCCTATAGTTGGAGAAAAACAATGCATTCTAGTTGTCAGAATGAAAATCAAGTTTAAAAATAGCTAGCTCTTTTATGTATAGTGCGTTTCCTCGTTTGACATATAGCGTTTCTTTATTTCTTTCTTTCTGTCTTTCTGTCTTTCTTCTTCTTCTCTTCTTCTTCTTTCTTCTTCTTCTTCTTCTTCTTCTTCTTCTTCTTCTTCTCTTCTTCCTTCTTCTTTCTTCTTCTTCTAACAACATTGAATTATTTAAGGCCCCGACGAAAACAAAAAATCACCTGGCATATAGTCAATCGTATAGTTTACAGAGTGCAGTAAAAACAAAACCAGTAGATAAACATCTATCTATCTATCTATCTATCTATCTATCTATCTATCTATCTATCTATCTATCTATCTATCTATCTATCTATCTATCTATCTATCTATCTATCTATCTATCTATCTATCTATCTATTATCTATCTATCTATCTATCTATCTATCAATCAGCCTGTTTGTCTGCCTACCTGCCTGTCTGTTTGTCTGTCTGCCTGCCTGCCTGTCTGCCTTTCTGTCTGCCTGCCTTTCTGCCTGTCTGTCTGCCTGCCTGCCTGCCTGCCTGTCTGCCGGGCTGGATGTAAAAAAGCATCATGTGTGCTTTTCTTACCTCGAAATAAAAGAAAAGAATTTGTCATTGTCATGGTCGATTGTCTGTCTCTCTGCCTTTCTTCTTGCCTGCCTGTCTGCCTGCCTCCTCCTCCGCCGCCTCCCTGCCGCCTGCTGCCTGCTGTCTGTCACCCACTGGCATTTAATACCAAAGGCAGCAACAATCTGTGTCACAGCAGGAACATGGCTGATTAATTGATCGTGATTTATTATTGGCCATACGTTTCAAACCCCCCCCACCCCCCCCCCCCGCAGTTTACCCTGCTAATACTCTCATACTCTAATATTATTTTAAACTATTATATTGGTGTTTATGGAATAAAATAGTTTACTCAATCTTAATTTTTTTTTAAAGCCTTAAAAGGATCTTGTTCAACGCCAATCTGTAGTGACTTTGAAACAAGCCTGATATGGCGTTGACGTTTAGACAAAAGTGATGCTTGTGATATGTGTCGGGTTTTTGTTTTGTTTTGTTTTTCCTTGCTTTCCTTCTTTCTTTAGGTTTTGTTTCTATTCTTTCTTCTTGTCTCTCCTTTTCTTCTTGTGTGTTTTCGTTTAGCTTCTTTCCTATCCTATCCTATCAGGGGACGGGATAGCTCAGTGGTCGGAGCACTCGCTTTCCCCCCAGCCAAGTTAAGCAGCGTCGAGCGTGGTTACCAGTTGGATGGGTGACCGTTTGCGTGCCTTGGCTTCAGTACAGTTCCCCCAGTTCACCCAGCTGTAAATGGGTACCTGCCCTCTTTAGGGTCAGGGAAGGTAAAGCAGCGAGGGAGAGGAGATGGGCGCCGCCCTCAATATGCTGGCCCTAGAGAAGTGAGGTCTCTGACGCCTCGCTCCCCTACGACCTTATAGGTTATGGGACTCCTTTACCCTTCCTCCTTTACCTATCCTTTTCTCTTATGTTGCTTCCTTTCTTTTCTTCTGTCTTCCTTCCTTCCATTTTTTCTGTATCGTTTCGTCATTCCTCTCTTCCTTCTCATCTTTCTTTCGTTTCTTTTCTTTTAAATGAATGATCTTCAATACACAAGGATGAAGACACATAATCCGCCCCCCCCCCCCCCCACCACCACACACCACATACGCGCGCGCGCACGCACGCACGGACGCACGCACGCACACACACACACACACACCAAAATAAATAAAGAAAGAAAAGGCCACAAGAAAAAATGCGAAAAAAGAGATTTATTTCGAAGAAATTAAAAGTAATATCCATCGTAAACTGAAGCGGTTCTTTCGGTGTGTGTTTTTGTTTGGATCGGCCCGGGCAGTAAAAGTGAATATTTGATCTAATTTTCATGTTTTACTATTTCATGACATTGAGTAAACAGCCCTGTGATGTTTATCATCTAGCCAATATTTCTTGCAATTTAAATGGTGTCACTGGAGCAAAGGAGAGGCTTTGACGGGAGAAGGGAGAATTTGATGGTGGGTAGTTTGCTTTGCGAGTTTCCTAAATTAATTCCCCTGACGGAGCGAAGCTTTATGACTTTTAGTTGCCCCAAAGAAGGCAACAGTGTTCTTTGTAAAGGGAAAGAATTTGGACGCTTTGTGCATGCTTGTGAATTAACTCCGCTTATGGACCAAGCCTTTATAAAATTAATTTAGTCGCACCAACGAAGGCAATAGTCTCCTTTGTAAAGGAAATGAGTTAACTCCCATAACAGCGCGACCCTTTATGAATTTTAGTAACGCTAAAGAAGGCAGCAGTGTTCTTTATCAGGGGAGATGATTCAAACGCGTCGCGCATGTGTTGTAGAGCGTAATGTCGGTTGCCAAAGGAAGAAGATAATTATTGTGAATATTTTTTCTCCAAGTTCTGTTTTGTCATATCTTTTGCATTATTGTTAACAATAACAGGTCATCCCAGCACAGAACGAACACACCATGAAAAGGATGAGGCAAGCGTATGCATGTGCGGAAGCGTAGATGGAGATATAAATCGTGTATTAATATTGTTCTGCTTGACAGCTATTATTGCATGAAGAAAGGTGTGTGCGAATAATGTTTGGGTCGGTGCTTGAAATGTAACGTAGCGAGTACTGGCGGATTGGTTTGGATCGTGATATACGAGTGTTGAGGGATTAGATAAAATTAAAAAAAAAGATTCTAGAATTACAGATAAGCATTTACGTACTTGTTTTTGTCCAGCATAATTAAGTAATTATTCAACATTTTGATTGAAATAAGTTCAATAAAAGACATCATCATTGACTGACTCTAAGATGTTAAGTTAACTACAGAGAACCAAACACACACAGAGAGAGAGAGAGAGAGAGAGAGGAGAGAGAGAGAGAGAGAGAGAGGAGAGAGAGGAGAGAGAGAAGAGAGAGAGAGAGAGAGAGAGAGTATATCTTCAGATTGCACCAATATCAATAAAATGAAACAAATGAAATATATCGTACATCTTCAAATTTCACCAATATCAATGATTTAAAATAAATGAAATAATATATAAACTCTTGCACAAAGCCCCTCTTACCTCCAAACAATACTATCAATTAAAAGCATTGAACAAACCCTACATATTAAGATGTAATGCGCAAAGGCATCCTATCACAATACTTTAAAAAATCCTGGTTAAAAACAATTATACAAACAAAACCAAAACAATCCCACATTTCCGTAAAGGCGTAGTATACATATGATGAAGAAAACATTATCTATATTAAGAACGATTATAAAAACAAAACTGCAAATTTAACGAGAGAGAGAGAGAGAGACATCAATTTGTTTCGCAGAAATATCAGCTATAACCACAATGAGCGAATCTCAAACATTTCAATTAAAAACCTCAACAACAAAAAATAAAATAAAACCCAAACAATCCCTTGTATGTCCTCCCCCCCCCCCCCCCCCCCCCCCCCCCCCCCCCAACATTCAAGCACACACGTGCTTTTCCACACAAACTAGAGAGGCCGCTATCATGACGTTATTCTATCCTCGTTTTTACGTCATGGGTTTTAACGTAATCTCCTGAAGTGGCCAGGTCTCGCCTCCCACGCGGCCTGTCTGGGCTTGGTGTCTCCATCTTTCCTCTCCAGTGTTGTCGGGGTCCTGCTTTTAGCCCGGCTGAACAAAGTGAAATGTCCTCAGCTTCACATTTTATACCACCCTCTTTAAAACTGCCCGTGTAGTGTACTTGAAAGCAAATCTGACACTTGTGCAGAGAAAAAAAATCCCATGTGCTTCAGAAGACAAGATTTCATAGGAATGTTATTTTGCAATGATAGATAGATAGATATTTTATTTATTTATTTATTCTTTTATATCGAGGACAATGGAATAAGCACTCATGTGCTTTTTTTTTTTACATCCAGTCCCCGTGTGTATGCGGTTTTGTAAATGTTGTCATCTGTTCAGAGAGAGAGAGAGAGAGAGAGAGAGGACATTTTTGAATGAATGAGCATTTTTATTGAGGGAAAAGACTGAGCATAATAGTGGCTTTTTCAGTCAATCCTCAGTAAAAAAAAACCCACCAACAAACAAGCAAAAACAAAAACAAGTGAGGTAATCAGCCAATCTTTCAAATCATTCAATGAAATGATCAAACAATTGAAATGGTTGAGAGAGAGAGAGAGAGAGAGAGAGAGAGAGAGAGAGAGAGAGAGAGAGAGAGAGAGAGACTCACTTCAGACTTCAGAGATTTATTCAGATAGGTCAAAGCCCCTTCTGAAGGGGTGAAAGCATACAAAAGCGCTAGTATACAGCCATGTGCTGTCAAGTTATCGTTGAAAATACATCATTCAATGAAAATTTCTAAAGACTGACAAATTTACATTAGGCTACTCTCCCTTATTCTCTGCAAAGATTTATACAGAAATATTGCTAGATTTTTAACAGTTTGTTCATGTTCAGATGACATAAGTTGAGCTAGCCTGACCAATGATGGGTAGTTCCAATATGTTTGCAGAATCAATTCTTTTCTCAGGTCACCAAGAACTGGACATTCCAAAACAACATGAATTTTATCTTGTATTGCCAATTTACACAAATCAAATTCTCATTGTCATTTTGTTGCATATCGTTTCGAATGTGCAGCAATATCTGATACACCATATCTGAATTTTGACAGTGCATGTTTAACATACTTATTCATTTCTATCAACGTATACTGTTCAATACACAGTGACGTTTTAAATGTTCTGTATAGAAAAAATCGATCACTGTTTTAAATGTTGGCGTACCACTCCTGCCATCTACAATGGACAACTCTGTTTAAATGATTTTATAAAAGCTTTCACATTTTGAACTCCTTGATTGTCCCAAACAAATCCAAAGCTAAATCGACACAAACAGAAACGTATTTTAGATGTCCAAGTATGCTTTCCTTTACAATCCAGTATGTATAACATTTTATAAGCTTTGGATGGCAGACACTTATCCTCCAGACGAGGTATCTTAAGCCAATAGCCTATGCATTTTATCATAGAGTTTCCAAACAATGGATACCTTCCCAGTTCTCCATAGATCATGTCATTCGGAGTGCGTCAGTTTACACCAAGGAATCTCTTTAATGCGAATAAATGAAATTTTTCTATCGGTACAATGTTTTCCATTCCCCAGATCTCTGCTCCGTATTGTACAATGGGTTGTACCTGTGTATCAAAGAGTTTTGTGAAGACAGACAGACAGAGAGAGAGGCAGGCAGACAGACAGACAGACAGACAGACAGAGAGAGGGATGGAGAAAGACAGGTTTTTAAAGCACTCATGGTGGCTTAAGATGGCTTGCAAAGGAAGGGAGTGAGAAGGAAGCCAGAAAACCAGGGAGCGGACTTGACAGTCTCCATCAGCCACACTCTCCCCAGCTTCCTAAGCGCACGTGCTAAAGCTGTTTCTGTTCTGCCAGAGGCTCTCTGTCTGTCTGTCTGTCTGACTGTCTGTCTGTCTGTCTGTCTCTCATTCTTCCTCTTCTCTCCTCTTCTCTCGTCTGTCTTCTCTCTCTCTCTCTCTGTCTGTTGTCTGTCTGTTTTCGTCTGTCTCTCTTTCTGTCTGTCTTCTCTTGTCTGTGTCTCTGTCTGTCGTCTCTTTGTGTCTGTCTCTCTCTGTGTCTCTCTATCTCTCTCTGTCCTGTTGTCTTATCGTGCGCTTATCTGTCTCTCCCTATCTTCCTTGTTGTGTGTGTGTGGTTTGTGTGGTTGTGTGTGTGTGTGTGTATGGCGCGCGCGCGTGGATGCGTAGGTGGTGGTGTGTCATGCTTGGTGGTACGTGTGTTTGCGGCACATGCTTGTGGTGTGCGTGTGAATGTGTGTAGAGAGAGAGAATATTAGGAAAGATAATATTTTAATTTTTATTTTATTCTTTTATATCGAGGATAAGGAATAACACTTATAGTGTTGTGTGTGTGTGTGTGTGTGTGTGTGTGTGTGTGTGTGTGTGTGTGTGTGTGTGAGTGATGGAGAGAAGAGAGAGAGAGAGTGAGTGAGAGAGAGAGGAAGAGAGAGAGAGAGAGAGAGAGAGAGAGAGAGAAGAAGAGAGAGAGAGAGAGAGTTGTAAAGACACACGACAAAATAATACAAAGATCGACAACAATTTGCCCCCCCCCCTTCCCCCCTGCTCTTCCTTCATGACAAAAGGAAACACTACACATCTCAGACAGTATAGACAGTATTGAGCAGCTCAACTGTCAGCAGTTCAACTGTCCCTCTGAAAATGTCAGCAGAGTAGTTGGTAAACTTCACCCTCTTATCCTGCCTGTCTCTACACATAGCCTACTTCTGCGTGTGTGTATGTGTGTGTGGGTGTAGTTGTGTGTGTGTGTGTGTGCGTGCGTGCGTGCGTGCGTGCGTGTGTGTGTGCGTGTGTGTGCGTGAGGTGTGTATGTGTGTGTTTGTGTGGTGTGTGTGTGTGTGTGTTGTGTGTGTGTATGTGTGTGTGTGCGTGCGTGCTGGTGTGTGTGTGTTGTGTGTGTGTGTGTGTGTGTGTGTGTAAAGCACAGCAGAACTGGGAAAGAAGGTTTGGCTTTCCCCTTCAGAGACACAGAAGTCTGGAAAAAAAACTATCACCTTCACCCCGACCCTTTCTGTCTCTGTCTGTCTGTCTGTCTCTGTCTGTCTGTCTCTGTCTGTCTGTCTGTCTCTGTCTGTCTCTCTCTGAAGAGTAGGCCATTGTGTGCGGGTGGGAACGGGTGACAAAATTGACAAAACTGCGTACACACAGGGACTGGTTATAAAAAAGCACACGAGTGCTTATCCCATTATCCTCGAAATAAAAAAAAAAAAAAAATAAAATTCTCTCTCTCTCTCTCTCTCTCTCTCTCTCTCTCTCTCTCTCTCTCTCTCTCTCTCTCTCTCTCCACATCATTCCTACACACACTATCACACTTTCCTTTTTTCAGATTTCATTGTTCGATTTTTTCTTATCCCAGACATT
>CM054136.1:88184024-88201524 GCA_028751875.1 Rapana venosa | reverse complement strand
CCTCATAAAATGACGTGCTGACCAGAGAATTATGACGTCCTCATAAAATGACGTGCTGACCAGAGAATTATGACGTCCTCATAAAATGACATGCTGACCAGAGAATTGTGACATTGTCATTGAATGACTGCTGACCAGAGAATTATGATGTTCACAGTAAATGATGTGCTGACTAGAGAATAATGACGTCCTCATTAAATGACATGCTGACCAGAGAATAATGACGTCCTCATTAAATGACATGCTGACCAGAGAATAATGACGTCCTCATTAAATGACGTGCTGACCAGAGAATAATGACGTCCTCATTAAATGACGTGCTGACCAGAGGATAATGACTATAGATCACTCAATTCTTCTTTCTCGCCTCCAAAATACGTTTGGTATTAATGGCACAGCCCTCACCTGGTTTACTTCATACATCACAGACAGATTCCAGAAAGTTATTGTAAACAAAATTCAATCAAAATCTGTCAAAATGGAATGTGGAGTCCCACAGGGATCAGTCCTGGACCCCGTTCTCTTTACTCTCTACACTGCTCCACTCTCACATATAATAAACAACCACCATATTGATCATCATTTCTATGCCGATGACACTCAGCTTCAGTGCAGTGATACTGTTGAAAACTTGCCTTCCCTCCTGACAAATATGTCCTACTGCCTTCAAGGCATTCAAAACTGGATGACTCAGAACAAGTTACAACTTAATGCCGATAAAACCGAAGCCATGCTCATAGGGACCAAACATAAACTTTCCTCCATCACAACAACATCAATAGAATTCGGCAGTGCGTCAGTTCCTTTGTCCAACTCTGTGAAGTATCTAGGTGTAGTTCTTGACAACACAATCTCTATGAAAAAATTCATCACCCAGACCTGCCAGTCTTGCTACTATCAACTACGGCGCATAAGCGCGATTCGCAAGTATCTGTCCACTGATGCAACTTCCAAGCTCGTCACATCTCTCATTCTTTCACGTTTAGACTACTGTAATTCTCTTTTGGCTGGCCTACCAGCATCATCCATCCACTCTCTTCATCGCATACAAAACTCTGCATCTCGACTGGTCCTAAGAAAGAAAAAATCCGAACACATCACTCCTCTTCTGCGATCTCTTCACTGGCTGCCAGTCTCACAAAGACTGAAGTATAAGATCAATACCCTCTGTTTCAAATGTCTCCACAAATCTGCACCATCTTATCTTTGTAACTGTCTTCACCTGTACACTCCATCCCGTTCCCTTCGTTCAGCCGCAGATACTTTGTGCTTTCGAACACCCAGATTCAAACAAACCACTGTTGGCTGTCGATCTTTTTCTGTTTCTGGTCCGTCTACGTGGAATGACCTGCCTCTTTCACTTCGCCAAAAACCTTCACTTGATACCTTCAAATCCAGCCTCAAAACACACTTATTTCCTACCTGACACTTTCCCCTCATATCCGTCTCTACTTTTCAACAGCATCCTTCATCTCCTAAGTGTGTTTGCGTGTGTGTGTGTGTGTGTGTGTGTGTGTGTGTGTGTGTGTGTGTGTGTGTGTGTGTGTGTGTGTGTGTGTGTGTGTGTGTGTGTGGTGTGTACATACACGTGCATAAATTTGAAATATGTTCTTTATTATATTTGAGGAAAGTTGCATGCGCGTAAATGATTTGAGTGCAAGCGCTTCGATTTGTTTGTTTTACAAGATTCGGCGCTATATAAATTCCATATATTATTATTATTATTATTATTAGTATTATTATTATTATTATTATTATTATTAAATGACATGCTGACCAGAGAATTATGACATTGTCATTGAATGACTGCTGACCAGAGAATGATGATGTCCTCTTTAAATGACGTGCTGACCACAGAATTATGATGTTCTCATGAAATTACATGGTGACCTGAGAATGATGACGTTCTCATTAAACTAGGTGCTGACCAAGGAGCCATGAGGTCAGGCCGTCCCCATAAAACAACCCATAGATATGCCTGAACCAGATTATCTAATATGGACCCCAAAGTTGTTTCTTTATTTTTAAATAGCAAATTCTTTTGTCTGTCTTCTTTTCAGTCTGTCTGACTGATTGTCTGTCTGTCTGTCTGCCTGTTTATATGTATCTTCCTTGGTCAGAGTATTTAATGTAAGTCAAATTTGTTTTTCAAAGTAATAGATTCCCCCTCTGTGTCTGTATGTCTGTCTGCCCCATCTCTCTCTCTCTCTCTCTCTCTCTCTCTCACTCTCTTCCTGGCTATACAAGTGTCAAAAGACAAAGTGTGGACTGTGGTTCCCTGAGGCATTGGCCCTGAGAAGAAGAGCAAGGTCTGGCCCACTGACACACATTCCCCCTGCCTGTCTGTCTGTCTGCCACCTCTTCTTATTGCCTTCCTACCAGGGCTGATTTTCAGCTGACTGACTTTGCAGGAGTTTTCTTGGAAGGAGAGAGAGAGAAAGAGATAGAGAGAGAGAGAGAAAGAGGTGCATGTGTTGTGTTGTGTTGCCTTGTGGTGTGTGTGTGTGTGTGATTGCATTTTCTCTTGTTTTTGCGTTTTTAGTCCCGTTTGACTTTTTGCTATTTTCTCTCTCCTTTCCATCGATTTGAAAGACATTAGAATTTCTGTTTCCATCTCTTGTTTCTTTTCTCCTGGCTTCACAAGCTCTGTAAAAACTGGAGATGATGTGATTTTAATTTGTTTAGATTTTCCTTTTAATGAGAAAGAGAGAGAGAGAGAGAGAGAGAGAGAGGGGAGAGAGAGGGAGAGAGAGAGAGAGAGAGAGAGAGAGAGAGAGAGAGAGAGAGAGAGAGAGAGAGAGAACAGAATCCGATTGTTTAACAATCAAACAAACAAAGAAGCAAGCAAACAAACAAACAAAGATAAAAAACAACAAACAAGCAAATAACAGCAAACAACAAAAAGACAAACAACAACAAACAACCAAAGCAAATAGCAAACAAACAATTTCCCCTCACATAGAACAACACCACTGTTGTTGTTTTTATATTAAACTATGAACAGCACCACCAGTCTTAGCAGCAGCAGCAAAATCAATAAGAGAATGATTATGGTGGTGATGATGATGATTATGATGATGATTATGATGATGATGATGATAATAATGAGGATGATGACAAGGACAATGATGAGGATGATGGAGATGGTGGTGATGATGATGTTAATGATAATAATGAGGAAGACAACAATGACAAGGATGAGGATGATAGAGATGATGATGATGATGATGATAATGATGATGATGCCAAAAATGAAGAGGAAAAAAAGGATTAAAAAGAAAGAAAAAACAAGAAAGACAGGATGGAAGAAAGAAAGAAAGAAGGAAGGAAGGAAGGAAGGAAGGAAAGAAGAAGGGAAAGAAGAAAATGCCCCCCCTCCTCTTCTAAGTAGAAGAGGAGAACCAAGTTAATGAAGGACATTTTAAACTCTCAATGCACTGACTTTTTCAGTCACAAAAAGAAAAAAAATCCGAAAACAAACAAAAAACACCACCCCTGTAAGAATAAACCCCAGAAGAGAACCAGCTGACCAGCCAATCCATTAATAACCCTAACACTCCTTCTGTACCCACAGGACCCAAAGCCAGGGGAAGAAACCAAAATAGAAAGGGAGGACAGAACTAGGTCAGTAGGCCATATCATGTTCCCACCTTCAATGCCAACAATGTCAAGTTGCACTTTCCTCTTTTGACATTGGCACAGAGGTTTTTGACCAGGTCAGGGGAAATGCCAGAGATGTCAGGGGAGAAGGTAATGACGCATGTTGGTCTGTTCATAATGAGCACCATGTCAAAGCTCAAAGCCTTCTGGATTTTGAATCTCTTCTTGACAGAAAAGATTTGCAACTGGGAATAAACTGGATCACAACATCAGAAAGAAAAGTTGGTAAAGGAGAGGAAAGAAAAAAGTTAAGATGTATGACACTCTATTTTTGTTTCTTCAGACCTCTATCCTTCCTTCATAATCCTGTCTTACCTCCCAGTAGCTGTAATGATAGATGGTTGAGATGAAAGGAAAGTAGCGCTAAAGGTATCCACATTAGAGAGGTGTTGTTATTTTTAGGATATTGAAAACATGAACATCAAAGGCTTGCTTTAAAGAAACAAAGGAAGAGCTCTGAGCCAGAAAGCATAACTTCAGTAAAAATGGCTATATCTCCAAGTGTATAACACACACACACACACACACACACACACACACACACACACACACACACACACACACACACACACACACATAAGGAGCACTAGAAAATTCAAGCATAACATTTTACAAAGAAAAAATACCCAATGAAAATCTAGGGGTATCTATCTATCTATCTATCTATCTATCTATCTATCTATCTATCTATCTATCTATCTATCTATCTATCTATCTATCTATCTATCTGTCCCGTAGTCTGACGACCGTGGGGGCACCCTCAAAGACTCAACAACCAGTTCCCTCCATTCTTCTCTCTGCTCTGCCTTTCTCAGGGTTTTGTTGAGTTCTAGGCCTGTCCATTCACTGATGTTATCCTCCCAGCTCTTCCTTGGTCTGCCTCTTCTTCTTCCTCCTTGGGCAGTGCCTTGTAAAACTGTCTTTGCAAGTCCTTTGGATCTTGTGACATGCCCATACCATTTAAGTTTACGTTTTTTCACGATCGTTAGAAGGTTCTCATAGGGTCCAATGGTTTGCTGGATTCTGTTATGCACGCTTTCGTTGCTTATGTGGTCTTTGTAGGAGATGCCAAGGAGTCTCCGAAAGCATCTCATCTCCCCCACCTGTACTCTTCTCTCCAAATCTGCAGTCAGGGTCCATGATTCACAGGTATACAGAAATATGGATATGACAAGGGAGTGCATTAGTCTGATCTTGGAGATAAGTGAGATATTTTTATCTCTCCAGATGGTGTTTAGTTTTGACAAAGCTGTTATTGTCTGTGCAGTCCTGCATACTACTTCTGGCTTGGATCCCTGGTCTGATACAATGGCCCCCAGGTACTTGAAGCTTTGAACTGTTTCCAGCTTCTGGTCATTAACCCTGATATCAGTGCTAATGCCGTTGGTGTTATTAGTTATGAGTTTGGTCTTCTCTGCACTGATTTCCATGCCGTATGTTTTGGAGGCCTTTTTCAAGTGTTCTGTTAGGCTGGCAAGCTCTTTTTCTGATCCTGCTATTCCATCAATGTCATCTGCGAAGCGGAGGTTTGTGATCGTTCTGCCACCAATGCTGACTGATCCTTCATGATGTTCCAGTGCATCAGCCATGATTCTCTCAAGGAAGATGTTGAAAAGAGTCTCTACAATCTGCAAAAAACAGTAAAAAAAGCAAACTGCATTGCAGACAGAAAAGGAAAGCACCAGAAATTAAATAAAAAAGACTGAAAGAAAAAAGAAAGTAAACGAAAAAAAGAAGAAATGGAAAGAGAAAAGGGTAAAGAGAAAGACAGGAAGAGCAAAAAAAGAAACAAGAAAAAAGAAAGAAAATACAGAAGGAGAAAAGATTAAAAAAATAAGACACACAGAACAAACAAAATGAAGAAAGAAAGAAAGAAAAATGAAAAAGGACGAAAGGATGAAAGAACGAATGGAAATAATTGATAAAGAAAAAGATACCTAAAATTTAGAGAAACTTAACATGGATTTTTTAAAAAGCAAAACCCTAACACCAGTAAAAAAACAAACCCTAACAGAAATACAATAAAATAGAAAATCACCCCCCCTCCCTAAAAAAAAACCCTCAAACCAAAAAAACCCAAACAAATAACTAGCAAAAAGTCACAGAAAAGATCAACAACACCAACACCACCCCTGTAAAAATAGACCTCCAGAAGACAGACAGCTGACCACTAATCCATTAACCCCAACAATCCTTCTGTAGCCACAAAACCCAAAGCCAGGGGTAGAGACCAAAATAGAAAGGGAGGACAGAACTAGGTCAGTAGGCCATATCATGTTTCCCACCTTCAATGTCAACAGTGTCAAGTTGCACTCTCTCCTTTGACATTTGCACAGAGGTTTTTGACCAGGTCAGGGGAAATGCCAGAGATGTCAGGGGAGAAGGTAATGACGCATGTTGGTCTGTTCATAATGAGCACCATGTCAAAGCTCAAAGCCTTCTGGATTTTGAAAATCTTCTTGACAGAAAAGATTTGCAACTGGGAATAAACTGGATGATAACATCAGAAAGAAAAGTTGGTAAAGGAGAGGGAGAGAAAACAAAGTTAAGATGTATGACACTCTATTTTTGTTTCTTCAGACCTCTATCCTTCCTTACACCATCCTGTCTTACCTCCCAGTAGCTGTAATGATAGATGGTTGAGATGAAAGGAAAGCGGTGCTAAAGGAATCCACATTAGAGAGGTGTTGTCATTTTTAGGATATTGAAAACATGAACAACATCAAAGGTTTGCTTTAAAGAGACAAAGGAACAACTCTGAGTGAGAAAGCAGAACTTCAGTAAAAATGGCTATATTTGCAAGTGTATAATACACATACCTACACCTCTACTTACACATGCACAGCACTAGAAATTTCAAGCACAACATTTTACAAAGAAAAAACAATGAAAATCTAAGGTCTCTAAAATTTGCAAAAGAGTTAAAAAAAAAAGCACTACACACAGAAAAAAAGCAAAAGAAATGAAAAAAATGACAAAGAAAAAAAAGGAAAGTAACGGAAAAAGGGGGATATGGAAAAAGAGAAAGGGGCAAAGAGAAAGACAGAAAGAGAAAAAAGAAATTAAAAGGAAAAAAAAAACAAAATACGGGAAGGAGAAAAAAACAAAAAACCCAAAGACAACAGAACAAACAAAATGAAGAGAGAAAGAAACATGGAAAAAGATGAAAGGATGAAAGATCGAATGGAAATAATTGATAAAGAAAAAGATTCCTAAAATTTAGAGAAACTAAACATGCATTTTCAAAAGTCAATGATCCACCATCTCTCTCCTTACCCCCCCACCTCCTAAAAGAAGCAAACCCCACACCAGTAAAAAAAAACTACAGAAAACAATACAATAGAAACCCCCCCCCCCCCCCCCCCCCCCCCCCCCCCCCTAAAAAAACCCCCTCAAACCAAAAAAACCCAAACAAATAACTAGCAAAAAGTCACAGAAAATGATGAACAACACCAACACCACCCCTGTAAAAATAGACCCCCAGAAGACAGACAGCTGACCACTAATCCATTAACCCCAACACTCCTTCTGTAGCCACAAAGCCCAAAGCCAGGGGAAGAGACCAAAATAGAAAGGGAGGACAGAACTGGGTCAGTAGGCCATATCATGTTTCCCACCTTCAATGCCAACAGTGTCAAGTTGCACTCTCTCCTTTGACATTTGCACAGAGGTTTTTGACCAGGTCAGGGGAAATGCCAGTGAGGTCAGGGGAGAAGGTAATGACGCATGTTGGCCTGTTCAAAATGGACCCTACCTCAAAGCTCAAAGCCTTCTGGATTCTAAGTAGCTGCCTGGCAAGATTTGCAACTGGAAATAAAAGATGGGAGACTACAATAGCAAGAAGAAAAGGAAAAGAGATGAAAAACGTGAAAAATAAGATTACTTTTCCCCCTGTGCATCCTGAGTCCCATCCTCTTATTTTACTTTTCTTTTTAACTCCCAGTGTAACTGACAGATGGTGGTGGGGGGAGTGGGGGGGAGGTATGGAAATGGCAAGTTAAAAGCAGAGAAATGTAGAGAGGGGTGCTGTCATTTTCAGAACAACTTTGACCTTTTTTTTCTTCTTTTTTGTGCCTCTGTATCTTTGTCTGTGTCTGCTGGAATAGATGCCTGTGTGTGTGCATGTGTGTTTTTGACACTCTCTATCTTTCTGCATGCATCTTTCTCTTCCCCCACCCCCTCTCTCTAAAGTGGTTGTCAAGGTGTGTATATCATCGTTCCATTGTGTTGATTTAAAGGACATGGTTTTTTTTCTAGAGTTTTTACAAAGGATTGTATGTGTTCATGATGGATGCAAATGAATGACCTTGTATGTCAGTGATACACACAATACAGATATGGACTATGTACTTAGACTTCGAAACGGTTTAATACTGAATAATACAGAAAGGCTGCCCTGATATGTATTGATTGGTTCCCCTTAGAGACAGTGTGGTCCAAAAAAGCCAGCTGTTCTGCACGTGCAGTGGTGTGAAGATCAATGTCAGAACCAAACAAACCTGTTGAAAAACACAGCAAAGAAGCTCTAGCCCTCCTTTCAAAATAACTGGCTTTTTAAAATCAATTTTTTGAATACTTTTTTCTGGTTTTAAAATGTCATTTCCATTCGTGCTGACAAACATTGAAACTGCCAAAAAAGAAAGTATACCGCAAAAAAAAGAAAAGAAATAATAAAAAATAAACGACTTTGACGAAAGAATGTGTTTTCTCTCTCACACACTTCTTTCACCCACGCAATACATCCTTTTTTCATCTTGCAAAATATTCCTGTCAAATATGTGACAGAAAAAAATAATAACACAGAAAATATAGCTTCAGATAATAAAAGGAATCACTTTTTCTTATTCTTTCTGTTCCATGTTAGGCATTCATTTTTGTTCTATTGTAAAGTATGTCTTGCCAACGTGAGATTGAAATTACACACAAGTCCTGGAGCTGTGGTTTGCATTAATCACACACACACACACACACACACACACACACACACACACACACACACACACACACACACACACACACACACAGCCTGGAGGTTAGAGTGATGGGCATTGCGCTCGTGATCTGCAGACATGGGTTCGAATCTTGTTCAAGAGGATTTTCCTCTGAAGTTAACATCAACGATGACTCCACTCCCCCCCAAAAAAAAAAGAAAAAGAAAAAAAAAAGTCCCCTGATGAGATTATAAACCGAGGTCCCGTGTGTGAACGCACGCAGAACATCTTGGGCACACGTTAAGACCTGTTCTGCTTTTTGGAAGAGCAGATCATCGTGTGCTGGTGGGAAAGGATGACAAAATTGACAAAACTGCATACACAGGAGCACTGGATGTAGAAAAGCACATGAAATCCTATTCCATCATCCTAAAAATAAAAGAATGAAATAAAAGAATAAATAACACACACACACACACACACACACACAACACACACACACACACACACACACACACACACCTCTCTCTCTCTCTCTCTCTCTCTCTCTCTCTGCACGTGCGCTATTTCCTTCTTGTATAACACTGGTAACCTATCCCGGGGTGACAAGGTTCATCATCTGCACACAATAGCTGGCACATACAGCCAGCATGACTGTTCAGACATTGAACGAGGAAACATCCCAGCCGCTGACCCACTTGTTCGTTCTTTCTTTTCTCTGTTCCTCTCTTTTTATTTACCATCATCTTCTTCTGGACAAGGAAACAGTGTCGGAAATTGTATATATCCTTTTTATTTTTACTTTATGTTTTACCGTTGTCTTTTTTTGTCTTTATTATATCTTAAAAAAAATTTGACTTTGAAATCAGGAAGACTTGAGGTTTTTTTTCTTGAATTGTTTCCTTATTCTGTCTCTATCTGTGTCTGTCTCTTTTTCTTCTTTGTGGCTTTCTTCTCTGTTTTGTCTGCTATGTCTGTGTGTCTGTCTGTCTCTCGCCATTTTGTTGATGCTTGTTGTTGCTTTGGGGTGTTGTTGTGGTCATTCATGTATTTTGTACTAGTTTCTTTAAAATACGTCTTCCTTTTCATCTGTTTTTGTTTTGTTTACCTCAGTCATAATATTCCTTTCGTTACCCTTTTCCCTTAGAGCCTTTGTGTGTTTGTTGGTGTTCTGTACCTCTATCCTTGTGTCTAGCCTCTGTTGTTGGTGGTGGAGTGGACAAACTGTTTGTTAGTTGTTGGGCTTTTTGTTTTGAAACGTTATGCTATGTACTACTTTTTGCTTTAAATCATGCACATTCTTTATGTATTCTTGACGAATAAACAGCCGCCCCCAATGCTAACAGATTTTTATTTTTACATGTCTTTTTCATGTTTTCATTCTGTCAAGATCTTCGTCTTGTGCCTGTTTCTTATTAAAAGTTTTTCCTTGCTCAGTCTCAAAAACAGACCTTTTAAAAAAAAAAATCAAGGCTTTGATGCATATTTTTGTGATGAATCCATACCTCTGTTCTCCCCGTCTACCCGTTCCTGCGCCTTTGGCTTCAGTACAGTCCCCCAGTTCACCCAGCTGTAAATGGCTACCTGCCTCTTTAGGGTCAGGGAAGGTAAAGCAGCGAGGGAGAGGAGATGGGCGCCGCCTTCAATATGCTGGCCCCTAGAGAAGAGAGGTCTCTGACGCCTCGTTCCCCTACGACCACAAAGGTTATCGGACACCTTTAAGAAGTCATAGGCTTCACTATCTTACTGTCGTGTCGCCGTAGCGAAGTGCTAGTAATATGAAACCACAGACTACGTTAGAGAAAAGAAGTAATGTCTTGCATATAAAATACAGATAGGAAAAGGCATATAAAGGTAGAAAATGATAAAAAGGCTTTAAAGATGATAAACTAAAAGATAAACAAATATACCATCCAAACGCTGGAGGCAATAGCTAAAATGACCATGATATGTACAGTAAATAGACCAAAACAAATTTAAGTGAAAAGAAAATATTCTGAATCTACAGTGGTGAGAGTAGAGTAAGGTTTAGTGTGTAAGTGCAGGGAGAACATGTTACACACACACACACAAACACACACACATACACACACACACACTCACACACCCACCCACCCACACACACACATACACGCACCCACACACAAACACACGCACACACACACATACACGCACACCCCCCCCCCCCCACACACACACATTAAAACCTCAACCAAATGTAGAAGAGGAGATGGCCATCTATCACCAGCACACACCTTGTTACCTGAAGAAAGATGAAGCTGGTCAGTGTCAACCTGACCTCGACACACTGCCTGAAAAAATTCAGTACATGGCCTAACGACTTTTCAATGATTTAGGGCAAAAAATGAAAAAAGTCAAGTCATTCCTTTAGGATTACAAAAGCACACTAAAAAAAAAAATACCCCACAAAACAAAGCAAGAATAAAGAATACAAAAATGTGCACAAAATTAGAAGAAAGGGTATGAACGAATGAAATAAGATTAGCAAAAAACCCAAACAAAACCCCAGAGGACAAGGTACAGAAAAATACTAAAGGAGCAAATGCCACAAAAGTCATGAACTTTTTTTTCTATATCATTCTTGGAGAAATTATAGAAAAAGGAAACAAATAATTTCAGTAGAACCATGCCCTCCCTTCCCCCTAAAGGAAGAACGCGGAAGCCTGACCCATTAATTCTAACATGGATTTGTAGCCGCCAAGCTGAAAACCAGAAGACAGGACTGCAGGATAAGAGGAATGGAAAAATAATAAAGGTCTGCAGGAACCTTTCCCCCTTTTTGTTTATTTTTGTTTGTTCTTGCAGTGTCAATTCCTGCGTCATCCTTTGACATTAGGAAGAAGAATATCTAACTAACCATGTCAGGGGAAATAGCATGACATCATAGACCCCCCCCCCCCCACACACACACAGGACACGTTTGTTCTTGTATGGTAAGCAAAACGTGAGATCTGAAGGTCTCAGAAGATTCAAACACAAGCATAACGTTTTTATTTATTTATTTATTTTTAGGATAATAGAATAAGCACTTATGTGCTTTTTTACATCCGGTCTCCATGTGTATGTGGCTTTGTAAGTTTTTTCATCCATTCCCACCGGCCTATTTTTCCAAAAAGCGAACGGCTTTTAATGTGTGCGCAAGATGTTCTGCTTGCGTTTGCACACGGGACCTTGGTTTATAGTCTCATCTGAAGGACTTTTGGGGAGAGTGGTGTCGGCACTGATGTTATCTCCAGAGGAAAAAAAATCCTCTTGAACGAGATTCGACCTGGGTCAGCAGATCACGAATACATCACTGTAACCACCAGGCTATCCCGTCCCGTAAAGTGAGATCTCAAGGTCTCACAACGTGACATCTCAATATCCTGGAAAGTTCAAACATTACTGGAATGGATCTGCAACAGAAAGTAATTATCAGAGACAACAGAAAGTAATTATGAGAGAGAGAGACAGAGACACAGAGACAGAGAGAGACAGAGAACTAAGGCACTGGCATGTCAACATTTTAGGGCAGCACTGGGAGACTGTATATAAAATCTCCAGCCCTTAATTCACTAGAACACATCCGCCGAGATTCGAACCTACGACCTCATTGATCCACAGGATTGAAGTCAAACAGGCTTAACCAGTCAGCTACAGAGTCCCTGAAATGAGAGGTTAAAAACTGGAAAGAGTCTGAGAGATCTGCAGTTGTGTGTACAGTGCTACAAACGCTTGTTTTTCACTGCTTCTGTGACGCGTTTTTTTTTTTTTTTTTGCAAAATGACGTGTCTGTGTGAAAAGAGCTACAGAAATGTCAAGAGGTTACCTACACGTATACATGTGCAATTTGGCACTAGAGGCAATGGGCATTGAAACGTGATATGGCCTACTGACATACTTTCTCTCCCTCTCTACGCCCCCCCCCCCCTTCCCAATTGAAAAAATGATTTTTCTTCTTCTCCAAGCAAGAAGTGGACGTGATGAGGAGTTTGAGGCCTTTTGTTTTTGGTTGTTTTCAGGCTATGTTTTCAGGGCGATTTTGGGAAGCATGTAGTTTTCTTTTCTTCTGTTTTAATTTCCTGTCCCCTTCTGGTCTCTTCTGTGCTTATGCACGCGCGTACACACATAAATACACGCGCAAGCCCGCATATACGCACACACACACATATACACACATACACGCACGTGCGCAAGCACACACGCACATGTACACATACGCACGCGCCAGACACAAATACACGCCCGCTCGCATGCACGCACACAAATACACACTCACGTACGAATGCACGCACGCGCGCACACACACACACACACACACACACACACCACACACACACACACACACACACACACACACACACTATACTGACAGTTCTAAAGATTCTTTTTTCTAAGTATGATCTGGAGTGGTGGTCCGGGTGCTAGCCTTTGGATGAGACAATGCACCGAGGCCCTATATTTCACGCTCATAAAGATTCCACGGCAACATTAGAACACCCTCTTGTAAAAGAATCATTGCCCAATAAATCACGCTTACAACGAAATGAAATCACACAGAGAATAAAACTAAAATACTGAAACAAGGGATGGGTGACGCAGTTCTTGTGATGATACTCTCTGTATGGAAAAACGCAGTTAGAGTTTCCACGTACATAAATCTTCCATCAATGAAAGTGGCATATGAACCAGCCAACACTAATCCTCTCCAATCCAATCCAAAACATTTTGAACTGGCATCAGGATGTAAAGATGAAAGATGAAGGTGTTCCCATAACCTATGTGGTCGTTGGGTGAGTGAGGTGTCAGAGACCTCAACTTCTCTAGTGGCCAGCATATTGAGGGCAGCGCCCATCTCTTCTTCTTCTTGAGGTAAAGGTGTCCCATAACTTATAAAGTCGTAGGGGAGCGAGGCGTCAGAGACCTCACTTCTCTAGGGGCCAGCATATTGAGGGCAGCTCCCATCTCCTCTCCCTCGCTGCTTTATCTTCCCTGACCCTAAAGAGGCAGATACCCATTTACAGCTTGGTGAACTGGGGGACTATACTGAAGCCAAGGCTCGCGAACGGTCAGCCATCCAAGTGGTAACCACGCTTGACGCTGCTTAACTTGGCTGGGGGAAAGCGAGTGCTCTGACCACTGAGCTATCCCGTCCCGTCCCCTCTCCCTGGGAGGATGTAACAACTGTTTATCCCAGTGCACCCTAAGACGCTATTTCAACACAGGAGAAGGGAGGCACATAAAGCACAGGAAGAAAGCATAAAGACAAGCCACAGGGCTGCTGACTGCTGAAGTCTGCAATGGCCTGCTAACATATTTTCCCTCCTTGCAGCAAACCTTATGCACGTAACTTTTTCTAATGACTCTTTGGTGAGAATGATTGAGCATCAGTGACTTACATGGTTAAATGGATGTGTGTCCCCATTAAAAAAGAATTTTAAAAACCTAACGAATTTGCCCCCCCCCCCCCCACCAAGGCTGGCCTCTGAACCCTGTTTTCCAGGATGGGCATGGCTGAGTAAGGTCAATGTCGTTTTTTGCCATTGAGAAAATATGGAAAGATCTCCACACAGGGAATATCGGTAGCATGGCAGCCTTCATCATAGCTAAGCTATCTACAGGACATTGGGGCATGGAGGGAAAGCTAGATGTGACCGCACTATTTACTTTATATATATATATATATATATATATATATATATATATATATATATATATATATATAATATATATATATATGTGTGTGTGTGTCTGTGTGTGTGTGTGTGTGTGTGTGTGTATAAAACACCAGTAATGGTAAAAAACCAAATTGTTCCATATTATTTAGTATTTTCTTATTGATTTTTCCCCTGTTTAATGCATGCACCTATCTTTTTGAGTAAAAATCCATACTGTCAATAGATAGACAGACAAACAGACAGACAGACATACAGAAAGATAGAAGCCAATAGACAGATACCCTCCCCCATCCCCACCAACACACACACACACATGCGTGTGGGCGAGACAGCAATGTTTCTTACCTTTTCCTATGGAGTGAAGGGGGAGGTAAGTCAGGTGGGCAGATCAGACACCCCCACCCCCACACTGTCAAGGACGAACACGGAATGGAATACTGGAAGCTCTGAACAGGGACACAGAGTGGCCTACTGACCTGGATTTCTTTGCTTTTTTGACTTTTTTTTTTGGGGGGGGGGGGGAGCAAGTGTGATGAAGGAAGGCACAGTAGGGTTGCGTCACTGTCTGGGGGTGGGTGGAGTCACTTAGCACCCTGATGACCATACTTGCCACCCGCTAGACAGCAGACATTTGATGTGTGAGGAGCTTCGACTGTAGTCGGCCAACTGAATTGTGTTAGCACCTGCAGTGTCTAGGTTAATCCTGGGCCCTAGGTCACTTCCAATGAACTGTGCTTTTCTTTGTCAAGGTAAGCAGTCTGTCAGTGGGTTAGAGAACAAGGGAGGTAGTCTTAACCGTGCAGTGATATGGGCTAGTCTGTACCGTTACTGGTCTAGCAAACATAAACTTTAATAGAATTTAGCAATAGGTCAGTCCTCCTCTCCAGCTGTCTGAAATATTTAGGTGTTGTAATGACAACACACTCTCTATGCAAAAATTAATCACCCAGTCCTGCCATTATCAATTACGATGTATAAGTGCAATCCGAAAGTACCTGTTCACTGATGCAACATCAAAAACTGGTCACATCTTTTATTCTTTCACGTTTGGACTACTGTAACTTTCTTCTGGCTGGTCTACCATGATCATGTATAATAATAATAATAATAATAATAATAATAATAATATATGGACTTTATACAGTGATGAATCTTGTAAAAACAAACAAATCAAAGCACTTGCACTCAAATAATTTACATGCATGCAACTCTCCTTACAACAGATTTCAAATCCATGCACTCGCAAGCACGTACATATGCACGCTCGCATGCACACACACACACACACACACACTGGCGAATACACTTAGGAGGTGAAGGATGCTGTTGAAAATTAGGGATTTGAGGGCATCAAACGAGGGCTTTTGGCAAAGTGAAAGAGGGAGGTCATTCCAGGTGGATGGACCAGAAACAGAGAAGGAGCGATGGCCAACAGTGGTTTGTTTGAATCTGGGTGTTCGAAAGCACAAAGCATCTGCCGCTGAAATAAGGGAACGGGATGGAGTGTACAGATGAAGACAGTTACAGAGATAAGAGGGTGCAGATTTGTGGAGACATATGAAATAGAGGGTACTGATCTTATACTCCAGTCTTTGTGAGACAGGCAGCTAATGAAGAGACGGCAGAAGAGGAGTGATATGTTCAGATTTTTTCTTTCTTAGGACCAGTCGAGCTGCAGAGTTTTGTATGAGTTGAAGAGAGTGGATGGATGATGCTGGTAGGCCAACTGAAAGAGATTTACAGTAGTTTAAACATGAAAGAATAAGAGATGTGACAAGCTTGGAAGTTGCATCAGTGGACAGATACTTGCAAATGGCGCTTATGTGCCGTAATTGATAGTAGCAAGACTGGCAGGTCTGGGTGATGAATTTTTCATAGAGAGTGTGTTGTCAAGAACTACACCTAAATACTTCACAGAGCTGGACAAAGGAACTGACGTATTGCCGAATTCTATTGAAGTTTTTGTGATGGAGGAACGTTTATGTTGGGTCCCTATGAGCATGGCCTCGGTTTTATCGGCACTAAGTTGTAACTTGTTCTGAGAGAGAAGAGAGAGAGAGAGAGAGAGAGAGAGAGAGAGAGAGAGGTGTGAGGGGAGGTAGAGGACATCATCACATAAAAGTCTGATTGAAGAGAAGAGAGCAGCGTGCATTTCAACTGAAGGGGGAGATAAACAGTAACTGACATGCATGTCTGGTCCCTTCATAAACATGAAAGAAAAACTGAAATAAAGAGAACAATAACAAAAGAAACTAGAAACCACTGAGGGTGAGAACATAAGGAACTCAAGCCAACAAGTGAAGAAATAAATGAACAACAACAAAGGCAACGGATCACATCTCTTGGGAGCTTTTTCTTTTATCTTTGCTCTGAATGATTTATGGAGCACAGGCATTAAACAATCGCTTTTGTACCCGAATTACGAAGGCCAACGCTTAATGGGTGTGCTCCATAAATCAGTCGGTGCAAGGAAATTACATGCCCAAGTCGGATGTGCTGGGTCTGACTTGAAAGGCGCTTAACGGCAGCACAACGCATTTTCGCTCAAAGGACAGACAACGATAGCTGCTGTGATAGACGCCGACAACGACGACGACGAAAAAGAAGAAGAAGAAGATGAAGAAGAATGCGATGAAGATGAAGGAGAAGGAGGAGGAGGAGGAGAAGGAGAAGAAGAAGAGGAATGCAATGAAGGAGAAGGAGAAGAATAAGAATAAGAATGCGATGAAGAAGAAGAAGGAGGAGGAGGAGAAAGAGGAGGAGGAGGACGAGAAGGAGCAAAAGAAGAAGAAGAAGAAGAAGAAGAAGAAGAAGCGGCAGCACAGGAATTGTGCCCATCATTTTCAGAGCGGTATATTATGAATATTACCTGGTTGTGATTATTACGACTAAAACTACAAACTGTTCAGCTAGCTTCTTATTAACACACACACACACACACACACACACACACTCACACACACACACACACGACCATCAAGGCAACACAGAGACATGTTACTTTATCTTTCCCTTACAGGGTTCCATTACAATTATTGTCAAGCATACATCCTGTAACAAGAGAGTTGCCCCGACACCTCCTTCCTCAGAAAGAAAAGGAGAATGTCACAGACTGCAGACAACGTGAACATTAACACTGCATGTGTCATGAGTACAACTACATGAGACAACGCAAAACGAGAGAGAGAGAGAGAGAGAGAGAGAGAGAGAGAGAGAGAGAGAGAGAGAGAG
>CM054136.1:88164024-88179024 GCA_028751875.1 Rapana venosa | reverse complement strand
TCAGAGTGTTTTAGTCTCCTCAGAGTGTTTTATCACACAGAGTGTCTTCACTTCCTCAGTGTCTTCATTCCTCAGAAGGTCTTCGTTACACAGAGTGTTTTCACTCCCTCGAGGTTTTTCGTTCAGAGTGTCTTCATCTCAGAGTGTTTATCCAAGTGCTTCCTCTCAGATGTCTTCAGTCTCAAGTGTTTCAGTCTCCCGATTTCTTCACCCCTTAGGTGTCTTCACCCCCCCTTTCAAGTGTCTTCAGTTCGAGTGTCTTCAGTTCCTCAAGTGTTTTCAGTCTCAGAGGTCTTCGTCTCGAGGTCTTCGTCTCACAGTGTCTCCACTCCCTCAAGTGTCCAAACCTCAGATGTCTGGAATTCTACTTCCAAACTGGGAAAATAAATGGAGATGGGGAAGAAGGTTTTGAGGGTTTAAGGGGCGTGATAAATACAGAAAAGCAGGGAAAAGGGGGGAGAGAAGAAAAAGAGAGAGAGAGGGAGAGGGGGAGAGAGAGAGAAGAGAGGAGAAAGAAGGGGAGAGGCGAAGAGAGGACAGAGAGAGATGGGCGGGGAAGAAACAGACAGAGAGAGAGAGAGCGAGAGAGAGGGAGGGGGGAAGAGAGAGAAGAGAGAGAAGAGGAGAGAGAGAGGAAGGAGAGGAGAGTAGAAAGGACAGAGAGAGAGGGACGACAGAGAAAGAAAGAGAGGAACGGACAGAGAGAGAAGCAAAACAGAGAGAGAAGACAGAGAAGACAGAGAAGAGAGACAGAGACGGAGTCCAGAGAGGGAGACAAAGGCAGAGAGAGACGGCAGAGGAAAAAGGGAAAGACAGACAAACAAAGAGAGACAGAAAGAGACAGAGAGGGAAAACAAAACACAGGGAGCAGAGAAGAGGGGCCCAAAATAGGAAGATGGATGACCACAAGAGGAAGGGGTTGGGGACTTAAAAAGAAAAAGGAAAATTTTTTTGAAACCAAATTTCTCAGTTATTTAGACTGAGCGCGTAAACTGTTTTTATGATAATTTACAGCCCCACCCTCTTCCCATGCCCTTTTCCCGTTGCCTTTGTCTGTTTGTCTGCTTTGATGGGTCTGTTGTCTGTCTGACTCTGCCGTCCCGTCTCTGCCTGTCTGTCTGTTGGTTCCCGTCGTTGTCTGTCTGTGTGGTTTTGTGTGTCTTTCTTTTTGTCTTTCTTTCGTCTTTCTTTTGCCCCTTTGTCTGTTGTTGTCTTTATTTCTGTCTTTTTGTCTGTTTTTTCCCGTCGTTGCCGTCCTGTTCGTCTGTCTCTCTCTGAACCCCAAATAAGGCAGGGGCATAAGTCGCAGAACACGAAATTTTTATTTGTAGAACACACCTACGTAAACAATTAAAATCATCTGACTAATCTTAACGAAAAAAAAATCACCACATAAAATCCAAATTTTCCTGTTCAGAAAACGAAACAGACCCCCCCCCCCCAACCAACCATACTAGTAAACAAAAAAGGCCTTTTTAATATCAGTTAAAGAATAATAATAATAATAATAATAATATATGGAATTTATAGAGCGTTATATCTTGCAATTACAAATCAGAGCGCTTCCATTCAATCCGCTCCTACACAAGCAACAACAATGATTCACAATATTCTAACAAATTCAAATGTACACACACACAACACACAACAACACACACACACACACACACACAACACACACACACACACACACACACACACACAGTTTGTACATTTCAGCAGGGTGATGGAATTTTGGCTTTAAAGGCAGGGGCAGATGTGAGATGAAACAAAAGGGAATAAAATCTTAGGTTTGAAATAGGTATGTTTTGAGGCTGGATTTAAAGCTGTCGTAAGTAGGCTTTTCACGAAGGGAGAGAGGGAGGCCATCCCAGATTGATGGACCAGAAATAGAGAAGGAGCGACCCTTAAAACAATCAGCGAGAGATAGAACACCACAAACGAAGACAATTAAAACAAACATGCAGAAGCAATGACAGAGTGAAAAGAACGACAGAAAGACAGAAAGAAGAAAAGAAAAAAAAGAAGAAAGGAAAGACATGACGAGTAATTCCACTCTACCAAAGAACAGATCATAATTAGAAAACGACAAAAAACCCCACGAAACAAAAATCAACAACAAATAAACAAGCAAGCAAAGAACAGTAAAGACAAACAAGTACATAAGGAATGAAGGACAGAAAGGAAGAAAGAAAGAAAGAAAGACAGATAGAATATGGACCGAAAGACTGTACAGAAAGAAAACGTCCACAAAACAAAACTCAACAAAACTTTAACAAAAAGAAATACAGAGACAGACCGGTGAATACAGACAAATTATTCTCTTTCTGCCCAGTAAGCACAACCCACCTCAAGCCCACCCCCCACCCCCTCCCAGCAAAAACCAACGAAAAAAGAAAAAAAAAAAAGAAATTGAACGCGAAAAAGGGAAAACAGCATTCCAAGTTAATGCAACGCTGGCGCGTAATGTGTCACAAGCCTCACAGACCATCACCACGCAAATGAACCTCAGGTCCCCCAGAGACCATCCCACACAAATGAACCTCAGGTCCCCAGAGAACGGTGTCTGAGTACAGCGTGTCTGAGGCATTGTGGCTGATGCTATCTTGACAAAATGGACCCTGACCACGGTGAAAAGAGGGATTTGGACAAGGGGGGGGGGGGGGGGGGGGGGGGGATGAAAAGTAGGGATTTTGGGGGGAGGGGGTGACTTGAGTGCTTCGCTTCTGGTGTGGATACGAAATTACTTGTTCACCCGTACAGACAGCAGGATAATATCACAGTGCACTGCCATTGTTCTTGGGTGTCTGCCAGCTTAACACTCTGAAGGATCGACCCCCAGAATATGCACTTTTTTCACACGTCATAATTATCTGGCATTCCGTTTGGGACCATGAGCGCATAGTAGTTTATGTAATATGCTGTTTTCATGTTCCTCACCTATAGGCAGCCATTCTCTGGCTTCAGATATATTTTGTTATGTTTGGATGGAGAGTACAGGCTGTCTATGTAAAGAGCGTGGCATGTATATAAGTCGATGTGTTGACAATCAGTCTTTACCCCTTCGCAGGGCATTTGGATTGTATAGCGGCTGACTAGCGGATTCTACGCACAAAAACTATTAATTATTGATAAAACAAATCGGTTTCCGCGTATCCCGAATCATGACATTTTTTTCGAAGAAGAAGAAAAAGAAGGAGAAGAATGATGAGGAAGAGGAGGATGAGAGGGAGGAGGACAACGAAGAAGAAGAAGGAGAAGGAGAAAAAGAAGAGAAGAAGAAGAAGAAGTAGAATGCGAAGAAGAATGAATAGAAAAAGAAGGAGAAGAAGAAGAAGAAGAAGAAGAAGAATTGCAAAGAAGAGGAATTGCGAAGAATTAAGAAGAGGAAGTAAAATGTGAAGAAGACGACGAAGACGAATTGCGAAGAAGAAGAATTGCGAAAAAGAAGAATTGCGAAGAGAAGAATTGCAAAGAAGAAGAAGAATTCTGAAGAAGAATTGCAAGAAGAAGAAGTCGAAGAAGAAGAATTGCGAATAAGAAGAAGAGGAAGAAGGAGAAGGAGAAGAAAAAGAAGAAGAAGAAGAAGAAAGAAGAAGAAGGAGAAGGAGGAGAAGAAGGAAAGGAGGAGGAGGAGAGAAAAAGAAGAAGGAGAAGGAAAAGAAGAAGAAGAAGACGAGAAGAAGAAAAAGAAGGAGAAGGAGGGGGAGAAGAAAGAAGGAGAAGGAGAAGAAGAAGGAAGAAGAAGAAGAATCCAAAGAACCAAAAGAAGAAAGGAAAGACCCCCTTAAAAAAAAAACACAAACCAAACCAACAAAAACAACCCAACAACAAAAAAAAAAAAAAAGAGAGAAAGACACAGAAAAACAAAAACACGATTTAAAAATATCAACAAGGAAAAAACATGAGCAAGAAGAAAAGAATCAGAGCACTGAATCCAGTCATTTGTTTTTAGAATTTATGTGACAGGGCTGCAGAAAACCCCTACCCTAGGAATTAAGCAGATTTAAGTATACACTCAAAACGTTGTTTCTGTCTTCATCTTGCCATTGACTTTCTGAAGGGAAAGTGCTGTAATCTAGTATTCCTTTTTTCAGTCTTTCCTTTCTGGAGAAAACAGACACACGACAGGCGGAGAGGATAGCCTAGTGGTTAGAGTGATGTACTCGTGATCTGCTGACCCGGGTTCGAATCTCGTTTTTCCTCTGGAGTTAACATCAGTGCTGACTCCATTCTCCCAAAAGACTTTGGGATGAGACTATAAACCGAGGTCCCGTGTGCGAACGCACGCAGAACATCTTGCACACAACGTTAAAACCCGTTCCACTTTTCGGAAGAGTAGGCCATTGTGCGCCGGTGGGAACGGATGGCAAAGTTGACAAAACTGCATACACACGGGGACTAGATGAAAAAAGCACACGAGTGCTTATTCCATTATCCTCGAACTAAAAGAATAAAAAGAAAAAAGAAAAAAAGAAAAAGGGATTTCCTGTCAACAGGATCAGCAAAAGGGGGTAAGAAACCAAAATGGTCAGTGTTTTGCATCTTTCCATCCCCCCTCTGTCTTTTCTGGTCTGTCCTTGACAACAGAAGCATAGACATCATTACGATATTCTTGGGACAAGACATCATTTTTATTGCTGGGCTAGAGCTCCGGGGTTCATCAATGGTTAACAGAAAAGAATTGATGTAGATGACACAAATGAAGAACTGGCTCAGTTTCCGTGGCACGGATTCTCATTTTTCGACACAACGTTTGCTTGTCTTCTTCTGTAGTTGTTCTTGTCCTCTGTCTATAGTCCTCAAGGGAGACGGGGTAGCTCAGTGGTCGGAGCACTCGCTTTCCCCCAGCCAAGTTAAGCAGCGTTGAGCGTGGTTACCAAGTGGATGGGTGACCGTTTGCTCGCCTTGGCTTCAGTACAGTTCCCCCAGTTCACCCAGCTGTAAATGGGTACATGCCCTCGTTAGGGTCAGGGAAGGTAAAGCAGCGAGGGAGAGGAGATGAGCGCCGCCCTCAATATGCTGGCCCCTGGAGAAGTTGAGGTCTCTGATGCCTGGCTCCTTACGACCACATAGATTATGGGAACACCTTCACCTTTTTAGACTCTGTGAACACTGCTGACCTTCTGTCGCTGACTCTTTGCAATGAGATCTCCAGTCACTGATCTTATTAGCCGCGCTCTGAATTCACTTCTTTGCCTGAAGACTCTGGCGGAGCTAAAGAAGAGACAGAAAAAGAAGAGAGGACTGAGGTGTGCTGAGGGTGGCAACAGAGCAGTAAGCACTGGAGCGCGTTACCTTTTGTCTCCCTCTTGTCTCATGCCGCGTCAGAAATGAAATGATATTGTTTTATTTCCACGGAATGGAAAGAATAAACAGCAGCGGAGAAGTATTTGAATATACAGTGTATTTAACAAATGGACAAGAAGAAGCAGATTGCGCTGAAGAAGATGAAGAAGAAAAATGCAAAGAATGCGAAAAAGAAGAAGAATGCAACGAAGAAAGCGAAGGCGAAGAAGAATTGAAATAATTTGAAGAAGAATTTAAAGAACTCGAGGAAGAAGAATTTGAAGGTTAAGAAGAATTTGAAGGATTTGAAGAAGAATTGAAAATTTGCGAGGAAGAAGAATTGCGAAGAGGAAGAATTGCGAAGAATTGCGAAGAGGAAGAATTGCGAAGAAGAAGAGGAAGAAGGAGGAGAAGAAGAAGAAGAAGAAGTGGGGGTGGGGGTGAGGGTGGAGGAGAGAGAGAGAGAGAGAGAGAGAGAGAGAGAGAGAGAGAGAGAGAGAGAGAGAAGTAAATGGCATCTGAAAGATGGACACCTCTTTGAAATAGAAAAAAGGGTAGAATAAAGTTGTTTAAAACTAGTGATTGGAAAGTGATGCATATAATAAACCATTGGTCATTTACTAGTCCTAGTATCTTTTTAATGTAGGTTATTACTAAGATTTTAAAAAAAAATGGGCGTATCTTTAATGATCCCAAACAGCAACAATCCTGATTGATTTGTAAAAGTGTCTGTGATTTTTTTCTTCTTTGTAACTTTGTCTGCTACAACCCAGCTGAAGACAGGCCTTGTCTTTGTATTGTCAGTGTGTCTTTCTTTGCTCGGCTGGGAGTTCATGTCTCTGTATGTTTTGTGAACTGTCTTTTCATGTATCTGTATCTTTTTCCAATCTTTTGTGTGGTAGTGGCCACACTGTCATTTACGAGCAGATAAACTGCGACTGTCTGTCTGACTGTGTGTAATGTGTGTGTGTGTTTTGTGTGTGTGTGTATGTGTGTGTGTGTGTGTGTGTGTGTGTGTGTGTGTGTGTGTGTGTGTGTGTGTGTGTGTGTTGTCCTGTCTGCTTCTCTTGTGTTTGTGTGTCTACGTCTCTTTGTCTCTCTCTCTCTCTCTCTCTCTCTCTCTCTCTCTCTCTCTCTCTCTCTCTCTCTCTCTCTCAGCTGCTTTACCTCTCCCTCCCTTAGTTCTTTGTTCCTGTACTTTGTCTATGCTCTCGCTCCTTTAGAAAAATATCATGCACGTACATAGTTATTTGATTATGTATAACAGATATTACTCGTTGTTGAAAAGCTTATTTGCATTTTTCATTGTTATTGATACTATTCATTTGTTTATTTCTAACATTGGATAAAAAGTTATATCTTAAATCATCATGCAGACTAGTATAAAAACATCAAACAAGAATACTCATCTTTTGTTATGGAACAACACTATACTCATCTTCTGTTTTTGGTACAACACTATACTCATCTTCTGTTTTTGGTACAACACTATACTCATCTTCTGTTTTGGTACAACACTATACTCATCTTCTGTTTCGGTACAACACTATACTCATCTTCTGTTTTTGGTACAACACTATACTCATCTTCTGTTTTCGGTACAGCACTATGCTCATCTTCTGTTTTCGGTACAGCACTATGCTCATCTTCTGGTTTTGGTACAACACTATAGTCATCTTCTGTTTTGGTACAACACTATACTCATCTTCTGTTTTCGGTGCAACACTTAACACTCTTTGTAGTGGGAAGAGGTCCAGTCAAAGAGACTTGAACGAAAATTTAAAAGCTCACTTGTCCTTCTCCTCCTGTTCTTTCTGTACTCTTTCACTTCATTCTTGTCTCCGAGATAAGACGTTTATGTCTGCTGTAGGCAGTACTGTAACCTTCATGCACTTAGAATTCATAGCTGCGAACCTTGAGTACAAACCTATTTCCCTGCTACAGCCATACATTCACGGGACATCAATATCTCTTCGTATAGCAATGACTCTAGACATGATTTAGGAGTGCTGGCAGGAATGAATGCTCAATTAGAAATACAGAGAATGGCAAACGTGTACACAGACCGCAGTAAAGAACCTTTTAGCGAGGTGTCTAGCGAGGATAGCAGCTCGCTTTATTGTCTGCTCGGTTAAGAAACGGCAAAGTGAAGGAGACCATGAAGCCTATGCACTCACAGCATCTTCGGCACATGGACTTCTGCGGAATTTCAGAGCAAGTCTAGCGAGAGAATCTTCTCACAGAGAGAGAGGATTCCAGAAGCTTTCTTCTCCACTAAACAAGCGCCATATTTTTTTTTAGAATATTGGGTTCGTCATTGTCCCTCCCTCGTTCATTTCTCTGCTTTGGTTTCCCCGTCTCTGCTCATGTTAATATATCTTTCCGTTAAGTCCCCTATCCCTTTAGAGCCGTCTTGCGCTCGTCCACCCAACTTTTCTGTGCATTACATTTTAGTCACTGCCGGAAAAGGTAAAGCTGTTTTCCTGATAACATATATCTATAAGCCAGGATCATATTCAAACCGCGGGGAGTGGAGGAAGCTGGTTGCAAAATCTTCAACGGAGGGAACATTTCCTAAACAAGGAGCATCGTGGAGACTGGAACCCTCGCTTTCAGTGGCTTGTTTATTTTTTATTTATTTTCTATCTATCTGTCCCGTAGTCTGACGACCGTGGGGGCACCCTCAAAGACTCAACAACCAGTTCCCTCCATTCCTCTCTCTGTTCTGCCTTTCTCAGGGTTTTTGTTGAGTTCTAGGCCTGTCCATTCGCTGATGTTATCCTCCCAGCTCTTCCTTGGTCTGCCTCTTCTTCTTCCTCCTTGGACAGTGCCTTGTAAAACTGTCTTTGCAAGTCCTTTGGATCTTGTGACATGCCCATACCATTTAAGTTTACGCTTTTTCACGATCGTTAGAAGGTTCTCGTAGGGTCCAATGGTTTGCTGGATTCTGTTATGCACGCTTTCGTTGCTTATGTGGTCTTTGTAGGAGATGCCAAGGAGTCTCCGAAAGCATCTCATCTCCACCGCCTGTACTCTTCTCTCCAAATCTGCAGTCAGGGTCCATGATTCACAGGCATACAGAAATATGGATATGACAAGGGAGCGCATTAGTCTGATCTTGGAGAAAAGTGAGATATTTTTATCTCTCCAGATGGTCTTTAGTTTTGACAAAGCTGTTATTGTCTGTGCAGTCCTGCATACTACTTCTGGCTTGGATCCCTGGTCTGATACAATGGCTCCCAGGTACTTAAAGCTTTGGGTTGGGGGTTCGTGGGGACGGTCGTTGGAGGGACGTTTGGTGGTTGCCACCTGGGATGGGCAACTCACTCAGTCTGGCTCCGCGACTGAGCTAATACTGTATTTAGTAGGGGGCTTAGTAGGTGGTGTCCTGCGTATGTTAGCTCAGAACAGGCTCAGATGGGCTCCCTGTGGACTTCTGACCCTGGGGATGAGACATGACGAATCTGGGTACGGCTGTGGCGGGGAGATTGGAATGAGCGGCGTGAGAACAGCAGGACTGGGGACGTCACAGAAGATGAGGCAGCAAAATTTTTTTTTTTAAAAGTTGTTTAAAACTAGTAATAGGAAAGTGATCCACAAAATAAACCTTTGGTCATTTACTAGTCCTAGTATCTTTTTAATCTAGGTTGTTACTAATATATTTTTGTATTTTTTTGTATTTTGGCGTGTCTTTAATGACCCCAAACAGCAACAATCCTGACTGATTTGTAAAAGTGTCTGTGATTTTTTTCTCCTTTATAACTTTGTCTGCTAAAAGTCAGCTGAAGACAGACCTTGTCTTTGTATTGTCAGTGTGTCTTTCTTTGCTCGGCTGGGAGTTCATGTCTCTGTATGTTTTGTGAACTGTCTTTTCATGTATCTGTATCTTTGTCCAATCTTTTGTGTGGTAGTGGCCACACTGTCATTTACGAGCAGATAAACTGCGACTGTCTGTCTGACTGTGTGTAATGTGTGTGTGTGTTTTGTGTGTGGTGTATGTGTTGTGTGTGTGTGTTGTGTGTGTGTGTGTGTGTGTGTGTGCGTGTGTGTGTGTGTGTGTGTGTGTGTGTGTGTGTGAGTGTGTGTGTGTGTGTGAGTGTGTGTGTGTGTGTGAGTGTGTGTGTGTGTGTGTGTGTGTGTGTGTGAGAGTGTGTGTATATATGTGTGTGTGTGAGTGTGTGTGTGTGTGTGTGTGTGTTCTGTCTGCTTCTCTTGTGTTTGTGTGTCTACGTCTCTTTGTCTCTCTCTCTCTCTCTCTCTCTCTCACCTGCTTTACCTCTCCCTCCCTTAGTTCTTTGTTCCTATACTTTGTCTCTGCTCTCACTCTTGTAGAAAAAAAATCATGCACATACATAATTGTTTGATTAGGTCTTACAGATATTACTCGTTGTTGAAAAGCTTATTTGCATTTTTCGTTGTTATTGATACTATTCATTTGTTCATTTTTAACATTCGATAAAAAGCTATGTCTTAAAGCATCATACAGATTAGTATACAAACATCAAACAAGCAATACTCATCTTCTGTTTCGGTACAGCAATATACTCACATTCTGTTTTTGGTACAACACTATACTCATCTTCTGTTTTGGTACAACACTATACTCATCTTCTGTTTTGGTACAACACTATACTCATCTTCTGTTTTGGTACAACACTATAGTCATCTTCTGTTTTGGTACAACACTATAGTCATCTTCTGTTTTGGTACAGCACTATACTCATCTTCTGTTTTCGGTACAGCACTATACTCATCTTCTGTTTTCGGTACAGCACTATGCTCATCTTCTGGTTTTGGTACAACACTATAGTCATCTTCTGTTTTGGTACAACACTATAGTCATCTTCTGTTTTGGTACAACACTATACTCATCTTCTGTTTTCGGTACAACACTTAACACTCTTTGTAGTGGGAAGAGGTCCAGTCAGACAGACTTGAACGAAACTTTAAAAACTCACCTGTCCTTCTCCTCCTGTTCTTTCTGTACTCTTTCACTTCTTCCTTGTCTCCCAGATTAGACGTTTATGTCTGCTGTAGGCAGTACTGTAACCTTCATGCACTTAGAATTCATAGCTGCGAACCTTGAGTACAAACCTATTTCCCTGCTACAGCCATACATTCACGGGACATCAGTATCTCTTCGTATAGCAATGACTCTAGACATGATTTAGGAGTGCTGGCAGGAATGAATGCTCAATTAGAAATACAGAGAATGGCAAACATGTACACAGACCGCAGTAAAGAACCTTTTAGCGAGGTGTCTAGCGAGGATAGCAGCTCGCTTCATTGTCTGCTCGGTTAAGAAACGGCAAAGTGAAGGAGACCATGAAGCCTATGCACTCACAGCATCCTTGGCACATGGACTTCTGCGGAATTTCAGAGCAAGTCTAGCGAGAGAATCTTCTCACAGAGAGAGAGGATTCCAGAAGCTTTCTTCTCCACTAAACAAGCGCCCCTTTTATTTTATTTTATAGAATATTGGGTTCGTCATTGTCCCTCCCTCGTTCATTTATCTGCTTTGGTGTTCCCCGTCTCTGCTCATGTTAACATATCTCTCCGTTACGTCCCCAATCCCTTTAGAGCCGTCTTGCGCTCGTCCACCCAACTTTTCTGTGCATTACATTTTGGTCACTGCCGGAAAAGGTAAAGCTGTTTTCCTGATAACATATATCTATAAGCCAGGATCATATTCAAACCGCGGGGAGTGGAGGAAGTTGGTTGCAAAATCTTCAACGGAGGGAACATTTCCTAAACAAGGAGCATCGTGGAGACTGGAACCTTCGCTTTCAGTGGCTTGTTTATTTTTTTTATTTATTTTCTATCTATCTGTCCCGTAGTCTGACGACCGTGGGGGCACCCTCAAAGACTCAACAACCAGTTCCCTCCATTCTTCTCTCTGTTCTGCCTTTCTCAGGGTTTTGTTGAGTTCTAGGCCTGTCCATTCGCTGATGTTATCCTCCCAGCTCTTCCTTGGTCTGCCTCTTCTTCTTCCTCCTTGGACAGTGCCTTGTAAAACTGTCTTTGCAAGTCCTTTGGATCTTGTGACATGCCCATACCATTTTAAGTTTACGCTTTTTCACGATCGTTAGAAGGTTCTCGTAGGGTCCAAGGGTTTGCTGGATTTGTTATGCACGCTTTCGTTGCTTATGTGGTCTTTGTAGGGAATGCCAAGGAGTCTCCGAAAGCATCTCATCTCCACCGCCTGTACTCTTCTCTCCAAATCTGCAGTCAGGGTCCATGATTCACAGGCATACAGAAATATGGATATGACAAGGGAGCGCATTAGTCTGATCTTGGAGATAAGTGAGATATTTTTATCTCTCCAGATGGTGTTTAGTTTTGACAAAGCTGTTATTGTCTGTGCAGTCCTGCATACTACTTCTGGCTTGGATCCCTGGTCTGATACAATGGCTCCCAGGTACTTGAAGCTTTGAACTGTTTCCAGCTTCTGGTCATACACCCGATATCAGTGCAAATGCCGTTGGTGTTATTAGTCATCAGTTTGGTCTTCTCTGCACTGATTTCCATGCCGTATGTTTTGGAGGCCTTATTCAAGTGTTCTGTTAGGCTGGCAAGCTCTTTTTCTGATCCTGCTATTCCATCAATGTCATCTGCGAAGCGGAGGTTTGTGATCGTTCTGCCACCAATGCTGACTGATCCTTCATGATGTTCCAGTGCATCAGCCATGATTCTCTCAAGGAAGATGTTGAAAAGAGTGGGTGAGAGTAGACAGCCCTGCCTTACTCCAACTGTTGTTCGAAACCATTCTCCAATGTTGTTGTTGTAGTACACTGCACTGGTGGCCTCGCTGTACAGCTGTTTGATGACTCTGATCAGGTTTGCATTGATGCTGTACAAAATTCATGGTTGCCCACAAAGCTGCATGCCACACCCTGTCAAATGCCTTCTTAAAATCGATAAATACGTGGTAAAGGTCTTGTTGATGTTGAAGGTACCCCTCAAATAGTATTCTGAGGTTGAATATCTGTTCTGTTGTGCTGCGCCCTGCTCTGAAACCTGCTTGTTCCTCAGCAATGATGGTTTCTGCTTGTGGCTTCAGTCTATTCAATATTATCTGCAGCATGACCTTGCTTGGGTGGCATATGAGGCTGATTGTGCGGTAATTATGGCATTGTTGTAGATTTCCTTTCTTGGGGAGGGTGATGATGAGTGACTGTGTCCATGGTGTTGGCCATTTTCCTGTCTGCCAGATCTTGTTGCAGATTCTTAGTAGGGCGCTGATCATGGCTTCCCCTCCAGCTTGAACCAACTCAGCTGGAATGTTGTCAGCCCCTGCTGACTTTCCCTTTTTCAGCGATCTGACTGCTGTTTCCACTTCTTCTCGGAGGATAGGGTGACTGTCTGTGTCTTTGCTTGCGGGTACATTTAGGACTTCTGGATCTCCTGCGGTTCTATAGTTATACAGGTCGGAGCAGTATTCTGTCCATCTGTTCAGAATATCCTGGTCGTCAGTGAGACACTTCCCATTTTTGTCTTGGATTGTTAAACCTTTTCCCTGTTTTGTGCTAGTTAAGGTCTTTCACCAGCTGATATTGCTTTCTTGCTATTGTTTTTTTTGATGTTCTCTTCATGTCTTGGCACTGTTCACCGATCCATTTCTCTTTTGCCTCCGTCATGGACTTCCCGATTCTTTTGTTGACTGCCCTATATTGTTCTGCTCTTTCTTTTGTTTCATTTTTCTTTTTCTTCAACTCTCTACGCTTGTCGCATAGTTATAGGATGTTAGGTGTGACCCATGGTTTTTTGACTGGTCGGTGTTTGCCAAGAAGCTCGCTTGCTGTTTCAGTCACTGCTGTATTGAAACTATTCGTCAGTGTATCTATGTCTGAGTCTATCACAGTGAGTGCTGCAAACTTTCCACCTATCCTTGCTTGAAAAATTTCTAATACCTCTGGGTCCTTCAGCTTCTCTAGGTCAAATTTGATCCTGATGTTGTTCCGCTTGTGGATTTTCTTAAGACGTAGTCGGAAAGTCATCATCACAAGATCATGATCACTCCCTATGTCTGCTTCTGGAAAACTTCGTGTCTGTGCGATGTTAACGCTAGACTAAAAACCGTCTTTTCACCATGATGTAATCTATTTGGTTGTGGTGGTCTCCATTTGGGCTATGCCATGTCCATTTTCTGGATTTCTTGTGTGGTCCAAGTGTATTCACTAGCTGGAGGTGGTTGTTACTGGCAAACTCCAGGAGTCTCAAGCCTCTTTCATTTGATTGGTTATTACAATGTGGCCCACAAACGCCCTCCCAATCTTTCCATGCATCTTCTCCTACCTTGGCGTTCCAGTCACCTTGCACAACGAGGATGTCTTTCTTCGGAGTTTGATTCAGAACCTCTTGTAGCTGGTCATAAAACTCTTCTATGGCTTCATCTGTGCAGTTTATTTTATTGTATTTTATTCTTTTATATCGAGGATAATGGAATAAGCACTTGTGTGCTTTTTTTTTTCCATCCCCGTGTGTATGCGGTTTTGTAAATTCTGTCATCTGTTCCCACCGGCACACAATGGCCTACTCTAACGAAAAGCGGAATAGGATTTAAGGTGTGCGCAAGATGTTCTGTTTGATCATGGGTGGGGTGGTCTAGCCACTCAGGGTTCTCCATGGAAACAGGGAGCGGGATGGCCTAGCGGGTAGAGCCTTGAGTTCGGCCTCTGACAGCGCCAGTTCACGCCACCACTGTGCTGCCCCTGCGAGGGATTTTTCTCCTGGAATTAAACATCAGTGCTTATTCCATTAACCTCGATATACAAGATGAAAGTAAAGATTAAAAGTAAAGTAAACATCAGTGCTTAGTCCATTATCCTCGATATAAAAGATTAAAGTAAAGATTAAAAGTAAAGTAAACTTCAGTGCTTATTCCATTAATCTCGATATACAAGATAAAAGTAAAGATTAAAAGTAAAGTAAACTTCAGTGCCGACGTCACTACCCCGAAAGTCCTTCCGATGAAGTTACAAACGGAGGTTCTGTGCATGCAAAACATACGCAGAACATCTTGCACACGCGTTGAAAATCCTGTTCCGCCTTTTGAAAGAGTTGACAACCTCATACGGGTTGGAGCAGATGACAATTAAAAAGAAAGTATGCACACTTCCTTCGGATGAGACTATAAACCGAGGTCCCGTGTGCGAACGCACGCAGAACATCTTTCGCATACGTTAAATCTTGTTCCCCTTTTCGTAAGAGTAGGCCATTGTGTGCCGGTGGGAACAGATGACAGAATTCACAAATCCGCATACACACGGGGACTGGATGTAAAAAAGCGCAAAAGTGCTTATTCTATTATCCTCGATATAAAAAAGGGTAAAAGGGTGGTTAGACAATCATCATCTTCCCTGAAGTTCGAATGAAGCTACCTTAATGGTGGGTTAAAGTCGGGGGTCTAGTTGAGAAACAGAGAAAAAAAAGTCCACCAATTGTTCTACAAGAACACAGAGAACTATCCCCAAATCTGCAAGTAAAAAGTAGAGAAGACAAGTAGAATGAAAAGAAAAGGAAGAGGACGCTTATGCAGGAAAAAGAAGCCACATTGGCCATTTGGTTTAGTGGCTGTTGAGAGCTAAGTGAATTTTCCCTCCGTGTCATCAATTCTTCATGCCACCTGATTCAATTTGCACTTCCTTTTTGCTTGTTTGGTTTGTTTTTAGTTAATTCTTTGTTTATTCGTTTGTCTGCCGTTTTCAAACG
>CM054136.1:88149024-88161524 GCA_028751875.1 Rapana venosa | reverse complement strand
TATCTGGCTATCTGTCTATCTGTCTATCTGTCTATCTGGCTGTCCGCTTGTCAGTCACAGATGTTTGTTTGTTTCTTCTTTCCTTCTGCATTTGTTTTCTGGTTTTTTTCTGTCTCTCTGTCTCTGCCTCTGTCTCTGTCTGTCTGTCCCTCTGTCTGTCTTTCCCTCTCTTTCTCTCTCTCTCTAACAATTATGTGTACCATTTTACAATGTGTAGATGTCTATTTTCATGACTTTATAAGTTTGGTTGTTGTTGTTGCTGTTGTTTGTTTGTCTCTTATTTTTTGGGGTTTTTTTTTTTCTTTCGTTTTCCTTTGTTTGATTGTGTTTTGTTTTGTTTTGTTTTTTGGGTTGTTTTTTGGGGATGGTGGTGGTGGTGGTGGTGTTTGTGTTTTTAGGATTTTCTTTCTTTTTTTTTGCTTTGTTTGTTGTTGTGGGTTTTTAAACAATTTTTTTTGTTTTTTTTGTTTTGTTTTGTTTTGTTTTTCTTATTTGTTTTTTATATTTATTTTGTGTGTGTGTTTTCTAAAGGGTTATTTCCCTTTGTTTTTATTGTATGAGAGTATAAGTATTGGGTTGTTATTAAGATGTATCCCTACGGGCGGGGACTGGATGTAAAAAGCACATGAGTGCTTATTCATTATCCTCGAAATAAAAGAATTTGTCATTGTCATTGTCTCTCACTCTATGTTGATTCCCCTCCTTTCCCCAAACTCGGTGTATTGTGGCCTAAGGCCAATGCACGTATTGAACACGTTCAGAGTTCAGAGTTCTCTCTCGCGCTCTCTCCCTCCCTCCCCCCCTCTCTCTCTCTCGCTTTTTTCTCTCTCTCTCTCGCTTTCTCTCTCCCCCTCCCTCCATCTCTCTCTCTCTCTCTCCCTCTCCCTCTCCCTCCATCTCTCTCTTTCTCTCTCCCTCCATCTCTCTCTCTCTCTCTCTCACTTTCTCTCTCTCTCCCTCCCTCTCTCCCCCCCCCCCCCCTGTCTCTCCTCCTTCATCTTTCTCTCTCTCCCCTCCTTCTCTCCCTCCCCCCTCTCTCTCCCTCCATCTCTCTCTCTCGCTTTCTCTCTCTCTCCCTCCCTCTCTCCCCCCCTGTCTCTCCCTCTTCATCTTTCTCTCTCTCCCCCTCCTCTCTCTCCCTCCCCCCCCCCTCTCTCTCCCCTCTCCCCCCCTCTCTCTGCTTGCTTCTCTGTCTGTGTTTTCCCAGCGTCTGACTCTGTGTTGTTGCCATCTATCATCCTTGAGAGTAGAGATTGGGATTTGGATAAAGATGTGTCTGTCTGTTGGTCTGTTTTGGCTTGGATCGCGCGCGCGCGTGTGTGTACGTGTGTGTGTGTCTGTATGTGTGTGTGTGTGTGTGTGTCCGTGTGTGTGTGTGTGTGTGTCAGTGTGTGTCCGTGTGTGTCTGTGTGTGTGTCTGTGTGCCTCTGTCTGTCTCTTTCTCTATCTGATTTTGTTTATATGCCTCCATCTCTGTTTCCTTGTCTGTCACCCTTTTCTGTCTGTCTGTCTGTCTGTCTGTCTGCATCTCTCTCTCTCTCTCTCTCTCTCTCTCTCTCTCTCTCTCTTTCTCACTCTCTCCTTTTCTTCTACCTGCCTTGTGTCTATGCTTCTGTGTTCCTGTCAATTTCTCTGTATGTGTGTAACTGTCCTTCTGTCTATCAGTCTCTCTGTCTGCCTGTCTATCTCTCTGTCTGTTTGTCTGCCTGTCTGCCCGCCTATCTGTCTTTCTTTCTGCTCTCTCTTTCAATCTCTGTCACACACACACTTTCACTCTTTCCCCTCCCCCCCATCCTTCATTATATATTTTTCTTCTTATATATTTACATAGCAATCAATTGTTAGAAGAGCCAGCAGTGTAAGATTACTTCAGACAATCCGTGGTATGTATGTTATTTGTCTCTTTGTTGTTTTATTTTATTTTTTTACCATGATGAACAATGTGTTAGGGATTTTCAGGCTAGTATGCCCTGGGGGCCTTTAGATACGTGAAAACTGATGAGAAAGAATAGAATGGGATAGAAATAGAGAGAAAGAGAAAAGAAAGACGGTTTGTTTTGTGATAACTGATGGGGGTGTCTATGTTCTATGCCTCTGGTTTTGCTACATTTTCTGGACAACATTGTGATTTAAAAATTTTTTAAAGTTTGTTTTGGTTGTTGGCTTGTTTTCTTTTGTTTCTTTTTAGATATGATCTGGTTGTGGTTTATATCCGTGGACACCATGTTGTTATGGTTGTGATTCTGAATCTGTTTGTATATGTTTGTGTCTATCTGTGTGTATGTGTGTGTGTGTGTGTGTGTGTGTGTGTAACTGTTCCTGTCTGTTTCTCTGCTTTGTGCGGGTGTCTCTCAGACTTCCCGTCAGTCAGTCTATCTGTCTTTCTGTCTGTCTGTCTGTCTCTCTCGGTGTCACTCTTTCTCTTTTTTTCATAGTTTTTTTTTTCTTCTCTTAAAATAACAATCAATTGTTAGACGAGACAGGACTATGGCAATGTGTCATGCCTTCTAACTGTTTATCTGTGTAAATGTTTATTTTATTCTATATTTTATTGTATTCTTTTATTTCGGGGGTGATGGAATAAGCACTCATCTGCTTTTTCCATGCAGTCCCCGTGTTTATGCAGTTTCGTAAATGTTTTCATCACAAAGATGTGTTGCACATTTTCACGCTAATTATCTCACGGACTTCATACACGCAGAAAATGGTTAAAAAAAAGGGACTAGAAATAGAAATAGAAAAAGAAGGCATCTGATAATTGACGGGCCTGTCAAAATTCAATATCTCTCATTTTGCTACGCTTTCGAACATTTTCATTGTTGATTTGTTGATGCATTGTTTAGAACAAAATTTTGGTTGTTTATTTGTTGATGTAATGTTTAGAACAAAATTTTGATTGTTTATTTGTTGAAGTATTTCTTCGAACAAAATTTTGATTGTTTAGTTGTTGAAGTATTTCTTCGAACAAAAATTTGATTGTTTAGTTTTTGGTGTATTGTTTTTCCCATTCCTGGGTTAGCAGCTCCAAGGTTTAACAAAAGTGAGATTTTGCGAATGCAATTGTTTGTCCACATTAACTTAACGGCATTCCGTCTTCGGTGATTAATATCTAAACACGATATCAGTCAATAATATCGTGTCATGTTCTGTGTTCTTGATATTGTCATCTGCTCCTACAGGCACGCAATGGCCTACTCTTCCGAAAGGTGGAGCGGCTATTAACGTGTGCGCAAGATGTTCTGCGCGCGTTCATACACGAGATATGTTTATAATCTCATCTGAAGGAATTTCGGGGGAGAAGAGTTGGCACAGATGTTAACTCCAGAGGAATAATTCCTTTAAAGTAGCAGTTAAAAAAAATTATTTCGAGGATAATGGAATAAACATTTGTGCGTTTTTTACATCCAGTCTCCGTGCGTATTTAGTTTTGTAAATTTTTCATCCATTCCCACCGTCACACAATGGCCTCACCTCACTTTACCTATCCTGTAGTCCTTTGGACTGTTGGGGGCCGTGTACGCAAGATGTTCTACTTGCGTTCTCTCACGACACCTCAATTTGTAGTCTCATCTGAGGAACTTTTGGAGAAATGGAGTCGGCACTGATGTTAACTCCAGAGGAAAAATCCTCTTGAGCGAGATTCGAACCCGGGTCAGCAGATCACGAGCGCATCGCTCTAACCACCAGGCTATCCCGTCCCATCGACGGTGGCTCGAACCCTTGATGTCATATCGCGAGCTGAACGCTCTAACCACTGGGCCCCCTGTTTATTTGTTTGCTTTTGCTGTTTGCCTTTTATTTTCGAATGTATAATCTAGCTGTAGTCTGCATATATTGGTGAATAACCCCTCATTATGTCTGTGATTCTGTTTCTGTGTGTTTATGTTTGTACCTACCTGTCTGTCTGTCTGTCTGTCTGGCCATCTGGTGTCTGTCTATCTGTATATCTCTCTGTCTGTCTCTATCTGTCTCTATCAGGTTATCTGTCTGTCTGTCTGTCTCTATCTATCTGTCTGTCTGTACCTGCCTCTGAATGTCTCTGTTTGTCTCTTTGTCTATCTGTCTCTGTCTACGTCTGTCTGTCTCTCTCTACCTGTCTATCTCTGATTGGCTGTCCGTCTGTCTGAGTCTTTGTCTCCCTCCCTGTCTGTCTGAGTCTCTGTGTCTGTCTGTATCTGTCTGTCTGTCCGTCTCTCTCTCTGTGTCTCTCTCCCCAACTTGTTTGAATATATTTTTTAAAAAAAAGGGGTGATCCATTATTGGACGAAACACCACTGTGACATTTCTTCATCCAGTTTTTCCCCTTCTGTTTATCCTTGTGGCTGTCAGCTGGCTTGTTTTCCTTACATGACAAACGACGTCTCGGGCATTTTTGTGGCCAGTGCATTGGGTCTCTGGGAACCTTGAAAACTGGTCGAAAAGTGGATCGGTGGTGTGGCGGTAACGCGCTTGCCTAGAAAACCAGAAGGGCAGGTTCCATTCCCACTTGTGCCCATACTTTTCTCTCCATTAACTAAACCTTGAGAGGTCGTCTGGGTGTACAATGCAATAGAAAGACTAGTTAGCTTCCTACTAGTTTGATCATCTTGCAAGAACGCAAAAGAAGAAGAGGCCGCCAAAAGAAATCATGGGTTGACAACATCAAAGACTGGACCGCCCAACCCCTGCAACACCTTCTACTAGCCACACATGATCGGGAAGCATGGAAAAAGATCTCTGTTGCGTCTTCTCTCATGTCCCCCTACGTCCTTTGGGACATGGGACTGAGTGAGTGAGTGAGTGAGTTTGAATGGTTATGTTTTACGTTCAGACAAACCTGGTGTTGTTTGTTTGTGTTTTGTTTGTCTGTTTGCCTCCACACATCAGTCATACTCATCCTAAGCTGTTCCGCGATCTAAAAATCGTCTGTTGAAAATGGGGAGAACGGGGTAAACGGAACGGTGATGGGGAAGAAAGGAAGAGATGAGAAAGCAGATCGATAAAGAAAATGGCAATTAAGTCAGCTTGTTTTTCTTTTCAGTCTTTAGAAAGTGAATAATTTTCCCATCTCTGTTTTTCTCAATTCAGTCTTTAGACTGTGATCATTTTCCATCTGTCCAGTCTTTAGAAAGTGAAACATTTTCCATCTCTGTTTTTCTTTCAAGTCCTTAGAAAGTGAACAATTTTCCATCTCTGTTTTTCTTTCCAGTCCTTAGAAAGAAAACAATTTTCCATCTCTGTTTTTCTTTCCAGTCCTTAGAAAGTGAACAATTTTCCATCTCTGTTTTTCTTTCCAGTCCTTAGAAAGTGAACAATTTTCCATCTCTGTTTTTCTTTCCAGTCCTTAGAAAGTGAACAATTTTCCATCTCTGTTTTTCTTTCCAGTCCTTAGAAAGAGAACAATTTTCATCTATGTTTTTCTTTCCAGTCCTTAGAAAGTGAATAATTTTCCATCTATGTTTTTCTTTCCAGTCCTTAGAAAGGGAACAATTTTTCATCTGTGTTTTTCTTTCCAGTCCTTAGAAAGTGAACAATTTTCCATCTCTGTTTTTCTTTCCAGTCCTTAGAAAGGGAACAATTTTTCATCTGTGTTTTTCTTTCCAGTCCTTAGAAAGAGAACAATTTTCATATCTGTTTTTCTTTCCAGTCCTTAGAAAGTGAATAATTTTCCATCTATGTTTTTCTTTCCAGTCCTTAGAAAGTGAATAATTTTCCATCTGTTTTTCTTTCCAGTCCTTAGAAAGAGAACAATTTTTCATCTGTGTCTGCCAAATGTTTATCTGTCTGTCTGCTTCTTTCTGTCGGTAGCTCTGTTTGTTTCTGTCTGTCCTCCCCTTCTCTATCACCTTTCTGTCTTCTTCCTTATCTCCTTCCCCCCCCCCCCTCTCTCTCTTTTCTCTCCCATTTTCAATACAATATCTACCTCTTTTGCTTTCTCCTTTTTGAAGGAGAAATATTTGTGTCTTAAACAACACGATGATGATAGTTATGGTGGTGATGATGATGGTGATGATAGTGATGATGATGATGATAATGGTGGTAATGATGGTGGTGGTGATGATGATGATAGTGATGACGATGATGATAGTGATAATGATGATAGTGGTGATGATGATGATGATGATGATGATGATGGTGATGATGATAGTGATGGTGGCGGTGATAGTGGTGATGATGATGATGGTGATGATGATGATAGTGATGACGACGACGACGATGATGGTGATGGTGATGATGATGATGATGATGATGATGATAATAATGGTGATGATGACGATGACGACGATGATGATGATTAAAAGCACATGGAGAAGGATGAGTATAGATTTTCTTTTGACAATGAACTGTCTGTTTAACAGCGCATATTAACCCCCCCCTCCCTTCCCCCACCATTTCTCTGATTAGGTCGTCGTCGTCGTCATCATCGTCGTTGTCGTCCTCCTCTCCTCCTCCTCCTCTTCCTCCTCCTCCTCCTCCTCATCATCATCATCCAAAAGAGGTACCGAGCATGAAAGCACGCAGTACATCTTACGCACACTTTAAAACCCGTTCCACCTTTCGGAAAAGTAGGCTATTGCCAGCCATGAGAAAGATATGACTGAAATCTAAAAACCAAAACAAAACCCTACCCCAAAACTACATGCACACTGGTGTCGTGTCAAACTTTCATCCCTGAAGCCGGAATGCAGTTACCTGAATGGTGGATAACCGATGACATTGGCAAAAATCTCACCGTTGGTGGACGGACGTAACTGGGAGCTTTAGCCAACAAACGGAAAACAAAAAACCAGCCCAAGGAAAAAATCTGTATCCTTTAAATCTGGACACAGCCTCTTTTCTTCACTAACGTAACAATGTGTGACAGATTCCTCTGGCTAGCAAAGAGAACTTGCAGTTGCCTTAAGAAAAAAAAAACGACCACCCCCCGGCTATTAGAAAAGAGAAAAGAAGAAAACAAGAAGACAAAGACGAGCAGTTAGTTTGCCGTGTGACAATAGGCATTCAATTTCTCTGAAAGCACTTTGCATTAGAAGAAAACTTTCATTTTCTCTCGTGTTCTGATTCTGTTGGAATTTTGTCTCCTGCTTGGTTTACTTGGACATTTTTGTTGTTGTTGTCAGTGCCCCCCTCCCCCTAAGCTGTCTGTCTGTCTGTCTGTGTCTGTGTCTGTCTGTCTGTCTGTCTGTCTGTCTGTCTCTCTTTTCCCGTATTTCTGTCTTTCTTTCTCCCTGTATTTCTTTCTTCTTGTATATCTTTCTTTCTTTTTCTTTCTTTTCTTCTTTCTTTCTTTCTTTCTTTCTGATCTTTCTGCCTCTCAAACATTCCTTTTGGAAATCACAAATCGAAATGTAGAAAAACGCAACATTGCACCACACGTGTTTATTACTGATTTGTTTTCTTTAAATGATCAACGATGTGTTAGCCATTATTCTCGACTGGAACATTTGGGAGTACAGATCATTACGTGACGAACAAAGAATGGGTGGAAAATACATTAATGAAGGAAAACCACTTTGTGGGGCAACAGTACATCTATACGTCTGCCCTTTTTCATTTAAACGTAACACTCCACCATATAATAAACCGTATAACACCAAAGGTCCATTTTTAGTCGTTAACCCACGAGTACTCTGCAATGAAATGGCTATACAGTACAGAAAACAGACTGAAAATCGGAGACTTCTATGAAAAGATATTACAAGTTGAAATCCTATATGCTAGAAAGTGACAATGAGAAATTGACAAGTTTTGCATCGTAAAAGATGGTCAGAATAAGGGCTTGGGTCCCTGTAAACGCGTATTTAAAGCAAAAGGAAACAAAATTACGTCTTGATACTTAAGTGCAAGGTAGAAGAATGGCTATAGTTTCACAATCAATCAAACTCTCCAAATCGACAATCTGACACCCCACCTACCTAAAATGATTCTTAGCGGAAAAGCGGGTCAGCTGCAAAGCGACTCATTTTGTGGGGGAGCGTCAGGCTGATCTTAATGTACTTTACACCTCAACCAAAGCTGTTGTTTTTTTTCCAGGGTGACAGGATAGCCTAGTGGTTAGAACGTTGTGCTCGCAAACTGATGGCACGAGTTCAAGCTACCACCGAAACGGTCGTTCAAGGGGATTCTCCCCCCTGGAATCAACATCAGTGCCGACTCCACTCTCCCCAAAAGTCCTTCGGAGGAAACTATAAACCGAGGTCTCGTGTACGAACGTCCCGCAGAACATCTTGCTCACACGTTAAAACCCGTTCCGCCTTTTGGAAGAGCAGGCCATTGAGATTCGGTAGGAAGGGATGACAAAGTTACAAAAAACACACACCGTTAAAACACAGGTGTCCTGATAAGGCATCAGCCCCAGTGTCGGAATGCAGCTACTAATGCTAGGTACACTGTCGCATGCAGCAGTCCTCACCATTGGTGGACCTAGGAGCTGTATCTGAGGAGGAAACTTGGTGTGTTCGTTTCCTTATAGTGTTGTTGTTGTATACCCCACCCCCTCTCTCTTTATGTGATCTACCTTTGTTTTATAGTGCAGAGATGTTCCATCGGTCTGTTGATTTATAGCTATCTGTTTGTTTATCTGACCCACACTCTGTCTGTTTTCTTTCTTTGCCTTCTTGTCTGTCTGTCTGTCTGTCTCTGTCTTCCTCTCTCCTTTACACATACATACATACAGACTGTCTATCTGTCTGTCTATGTCTTCTCTGTCTGTCTGTCTGTCCTTGTCTTTTTATACGCCCAATGTTTTCTTGCATATCCATTACCACTAAAAAAACTTCATTTCTTCATTTTTCATTCTTCACTCTCTCTCTCTCTCTCTTTCTCTCTCTCGTCTCTTCTCTGTCTCTCTGTTTTAATACCCTTTTGATCACGTTTCATTCCATTACCCTTTATCTTTCTCTTCAATTCAATCTCCTCTCCCTCCCTCCTCATCTTCTCTCTCTATCATCCTCTCCTCCCTCTCTCTCTCTCTCTCTCATCTCTCTCCTCTACAACCCTCCTCTCCTCACAATCCTCCCCTAACCCCCCCCAACAAATATTTCTTCTCTTTTCCTCTTTCTCTCTCTCTCCAACCTCAGGCTTCTCTGATTCTCACCACACTATCTCAGGACACTCGGTACAGTTCTCTCCCTCAACGCAGCTTTGATTAAATATCAAAGGCCAACCTTATCAAATTGTGGAGAAATGTGTGTTCTGTACATGATTTACGAGGTGTTGATCCCTACTCTCCTGCCTATTGCGCTGGGCCTGTAGATGTGTGAAGAAAATTGATGGAAACGAAAGAAAGAAATAAAAGAAGGAAGGAAGAAAGGAATAATGAAATGAATAAGCACAGAAACACAGAAAAAAAAGAAATAAAAATGAAAGGAATAAAGAAAGAAAGGAATAAAGAATGAAAGGAATATAGAAAGAAAGAAAGAAAAAATGCAGGAAGAAAGGAAGAACGGAATAAAGAAAGAAAAAAGTGAGAAAGGAAGGAAGGAAGAAAGAAAGAAAGAAAGAAAGCAAACAAAGCAGGGGTAAAGGAAGGGGAAAAAAGAAAATAATAAAGATAGAACATAACAAAACAAAGAAAAGACGAAAAACAGAGAGACAGAAAGAAAGCCTCTTTTTTAAAAAAAAAAAGAGAAATTTAAGAAGGAAGAAAGAAAGATAGAAATAAAAACAAGAAAAACAGACAGAAACAATCCAAAAAAAAAAGAAAGACAGAAATGAAGGCAGGAACAAAGAAAGAAAGAAAGACAGCAAGAAAATAAGAAAGACTGAAAGGAAGAAAGAAAGAAAGAACGAAAGAAAGAAATGAAGGAAAGAAAGAAAGAGAGAACGAAAGAAAGAAAGGAAGGAAAGAAAGAAAGAAACGAAGAAAGACAGAAAGACAGAAACGAAGAAAGACAGAAAGACAGAAACGAAGAAAGAAAGAAAGAAAGAACGAAAGAAAGAAAGAAAGAACGAAAGTAAGGAAGGAAAGAAAGAAAGAAAGTGAAATAAAAGCAGGGTGTTGCTTCACTGTCATCAGAACAGTGCTTCTTGTCCCTGCAGTGGGCTGGGCAATGAACTGGAATCTTGCTGCATGCGTTTTTAATGCACACTCGCGTCAGTGCAGGCTTGACATGTCAATCGTCTTTCATATGTGTAGATTATGTCTTTTAAAGAAATGTGTATACTTAAAAATAGTATTGAGTCATTAAGCCGGTGGGAACAGATGACAAAATTTACAAAACTGCATACACACGGGGACTGGATGTAAAAAAAGCACATGAGTGCTTATTCCATTATCCTCGATAATTAAAAAAAAAAGTCATCTGAGCGCTTTGATTTGTTGCTTTACAAGATTCAGCGTTATATAAATTCCATACATTATTATTATTATTATTATTATTATTATTATTATTATTATTATTATTATTATTATTATTATTATTATTGTTTGCTTATCATTATGCGATGAACTCTTGCTTTTCAGTTCCTGTTAGTTAGTATTCATGTTATTTTTGGGGTATATTGCTGTTAGGTTTATTCTCCTGTTCAGTTTGTTTGTAATCCTCCATACCCCAAAAAGGGGTGAAAGGAATTAAATCTTGAATCTTGAATCTTGTGTGTGAGTGTGTGTGTATGTGTGTGTGTGTGTGTGTGTGTGTGTGTGTGTGTGTGTGTGTGTGTGTGTTGTTCTTATGTCTTTCTTTGGTGTGTTTGTTTGTTCCTTTTTTCTCATTGTTTCTGTTTTCAGTTTGTCTATGTTGTATGTCTTTTCTATAGGCCTTTCTTTGGATGCCTTTTTTTCACACTTTCTTTCTTGTTTTATTGTTTCTGTCGTTTATTAGCCTTTCTCTCATTCTTTTGTCTGCCTGTCTGTCTGTTTTCTCTGTCTGTCTTTCCCTCTTTTTCACAATCTTTCACTGTCTTCTGTATTAATGTCTTTAATTCTTTTCTTTTTCTCTCTTTCTATTTTCTTTCTTTCGTTCATTTCTGTCTGTCTTTCTGTCTTTCTGCCTTTCAGTCTGTCTGTCTGTCTGTCTTTCTGTCTGTCTGTCTTTCTGTCTTTCTGTCTGTCTTCTTTCTTTCTTTGTTTCTTTCTTTATATCTATCTATCTATCTATCTATCTATCTATCTATCTATCTATCTATCTATCTATCTATCTATCTATCTATCTTTCTGTCTTTATTTCTTTAGTCTGTCTGTCTATTTTCTGTCTTTTCTATTGACCCTTCTTTGTGTTTGTTGCGTCGGTCTTTTTATTTTTTATTTTTTTTGTTTTGGTGCTGCCTCATCTTCTGTGACGTCCCCGTCCCGCTGTTCCCACGCCGCTCATTCCAATCTCCCCGCCACAGCCATACCCAGATTTGTTATGTCTCATCCTCAGAGTCGGAGGTCCACAGGGAGCCAATCACTATCAGGCCGCCGTGGGGCCACCAGCCAGAGGGGCCCTGCACTGCTGCTGGGTCACTTTGGCGGTGTTCAGTGGTGCCTGTTCTGAGCTAACATACGCAGGACACCACCTACTAAGCCCCCTACTAACGACAGTATTAGCTCAGTCGCGGAGCCAGACTGAGTGAGTTGCCCACCCGAGGTGGCAACCACCACAACGTCCCTCCAACGACCGTCCCCCGCGAACCTCCAACCCCAAAGGCTTTGACACACACTCACCACAGGCACAGAAGTGTATGGGCAAACCGAATCTGAGGTCACCATGAGACCAGAGAAACTGGGACCACCGAATCAGAGGCTATTTTTTTAATTGCATGATGATCAATGACAATGAGGATGACGTAATGATGCTGCTGTGGAAGTGCATATGCTTTGAGACTACTTGACAGGGTTGTACTCTACGCTTACTATCATAATATATCCCGGCGTCAACCGGGCCCGAGAGATACAGACACCTGCAGTGTTGGTCAGGTAATTTGAGCAACACTCTCAAACTCACATCCGTTAAGTGGATGAAGCTCGACTGTGTGGTCCCAGTCTTCCCACTGAGCCCACAGCACACTCACTCTGGGTAGGAGCCGGCCGGAGTCCGAAAAATCCCTATGACTCTTATGGGATTCGAACCCGCGACCTTCCAGTCCGTAACCCAAGGCGCTAACCACTGCGCCATGGCGGCTGGTGGTCTTTTTATTCTTTCTTTCTTTTCGGTCTTTCTCTCTTTCTTTTGTCTGTGTGATTGTCTATGTTTTCTGTCTGTCTTTCTTTCTCTCTTTCTCTCAGTCTTTCTCTCTTTCTCTCTGACTTCTTTATTCTTGTCTTTCATTCTTTTCTTTTTCGCTCTGTTTATTTTTCTTTCTTTCTTTCGATTCTTTCCGTCCTTCTGTCTGTTTGCCTTTCTCTCTTTCTATCTGTCTGTCTGTCTTTCTTTTTTCTTTCTTTCTCCCAATCTCTCTCTCTCTCTCTGTCTTCTTTTCCTTGTCTTTTATTCTTTTCTTTCTTTCTCTCTATTTTTCTTTCTCTCTATTTTTCTTTCTCTCTTTCGTTTCTTTCCATCCTTCTATCTGTCTGTCTGTCTGTCTGTCTGTCTGTCTGT
>CM054136.1:88129024-88139024 GCA_028751875.1 Rapana venosa | reverse complement strand
AAATATTTCCATTTGTATTTGTATTTATATATTTGACGGATAGCTAAGTGGTCAGAGCACTCGCTTTCCCCCAGCTAAGGTTAAACAGCGTCGAGCCTGGTTACCAGTTGGATGGGTGACCGTTTCCGCGCTTTGGCTTCAGTACAGTCCCCCTGTTCACCCAGCTGTAAATGGGTACCTGCCTCGTTAGGGTCAGGGAAGGTAAAGCAGTGAGGGAGAGGAGATGGGCGCCGCTCTCAATATGCTGGCCCCTAGAGAAGTGAGGTCTCTGATGCCTCGCTTCCCTACGAGCACATAGGTTATGGGACACCTTCACCATCACCTTTTTGTATTGACCATGGATGAAGCTCGGAGTTCTAGCCGAGGCGCAAAACGAACAAACGACAAAAGAAACCCACCTTCCAAGGAAAGCAAAAGTAACACAGCTGCCTTGAAGACAGGAACGTAGAATATATTGCCCACACGTGTTAAAACCTGTTCTGCCCTTTGGAGGAGTAGGCCATTTGTGTTGGCAAAATGCATACACGCGAAGACAGGATGTGAAACAGGACACGACGACTGCTTATTCCACTTTTTCTTTAAATAAAAGAATGATAATTTAGAAGAAAAGCCTGTACACATCAAAATCCTCTTTTTAGCTCTGGTAATAGCTTTAAGGTGAGAACAATGAATTGAGATAGAGTTTCACTGGCTACAATTTCCTATTTCTCTGTTCTGTCTGATTGTGGTAGATGTAGATTTTTTCCGTTTTTTTAAAACTTGTTACAGGCTTACTGTAAGATCATCCTTTTCCGTGTATAATGAAATTTGATAAAACTAGCTTTCGATAAAAAAAGAATATCTGAACAAATCTCGTGTTTAATTTCCTTGCATTGCAAACTTGAGAATGTTCTCCATTAGAGCAAAATAAGACCTTTTAATCTCCACTGCAAAAAACCCCCAAAACCCACCAAAAACAAAAGAAGCCAAGCACACCCCCCCCTCCTAAAAATCACCACCACCAACAGCATTACCAACAAAGACAAAACCCGGCCAAGGAGAAGCCATACTATACTCACAAAACAACGAGCCAATCAAACAAGTTTTCGTCTTTTTAACTCACTGCCCAGGAAGTTGTCTCCCTTCGAATAGTCATTGTCTTTGTGAGCAATTGTGATTATTCAAAGTAATGAAATTTTGGACACATGGCATTTATGCTTAAAATCCAGTCATACATGATTTGTTTCAAATATGCTTATTAAAAACTGCATTGCTAAAATGTAGGCACATCCTCCACACACTCACATGAGCGTGCAGACATACACTCCAATGAGCGCGCGTACACACACACACACACCACACACACACACGCACGCACACACACACACACACACACACACCACACAGATCCACTAATTTCTTCCCCCTTTCCCAGCATTTTCATGAGAGTAGAATGAAAAAAAACCCCTGACTTTGCAATGACAGTCTTAAAGCCAAATCACAAACGGAGCTTCAGTGCCAGATACAACGATGAAGAACCGAGTTTTAGCCTCAGACGGCAGAACACAACAGCTACCGTGAATGGCAGACGTCCTCAGGTCAGAAGAAGGGGACGTAACCCTGCTCCCAAAGCCCCACTTTTCCTTGACAGCTGTGAACTAAGACAACAGTCCTTTCCGGAGTAGTGTCCCATTTCCCTAGTTTAAATGACTCGAAGACTAAGCTGAAACAATTGAAGAACTACGTAAAACGAAACCGTCAGTATCCTACTTTGCTAGCTGCTGTAGACAAAAAAACCCAACCACGATAAAAGTAAACAGCTTTATCATGGTGGCTAACTTTTATTTCTCTTTTATGATTGATTCTGGCAGAAGTTTCTTTGAATCCGACCCATTTCGCCGTTTAAGTTTTTTTCCCCCGTGTACAAATGAATCTGCAAATATAAAAAAATCAAAAGCCACTAATAGACATTTACGTTGAAAATCTTGTCAACTGTAGTTTTTGTATAAGAAATATTCATTCAAAACTACTTAGTGAAAATTTGCCCACATTTACACAATTCACACACACACGCACACACACTTACACACCACACACACACACACACACACACACACACACACACACACACACACACACACAAATACACCCCCCTCTCCCCCTCCCCCCCCCCCCCCCCCCCACCACACACACGAAGTACTGGATTGTCGTTTCCCAACGTTGCCATGGTTTCTGCGACATCAACGTCCCCATATCTTCAGCCCTCTAGAGAGCTTGCAAAACCAGAGCAAAACACAGCTGCAGTGCAGGAGGGACATCAAGTGGCAGGATGACCGCGCTTTAACTCCAGACAGTCCGAGAGGGCCCCAAACAAATACCATTGATCTCACAATCTCCATGAGGCTGTAGAGGTTCTCTTCCCGGACATTCACTTTTGCAGGAAACCTTAAAACTCGGTTAAACTAATTTTTTTTTCTTTCCCGAAGGCAGTCTCACATTACGTTGTTTTTTTTCCTGATTTTTATTTTGTCTTTAGGAAACTCTTCGCTCTTAGTTGTTACTGCCGTTTCTCCTGTTTTATACCAAGAAAAACATCGTTGTGGGCTGGTTGCTGTTATGGCTGTGTCTTATTGTCTGACCTTTGGTTAAAAGCAGGTTAATTTGCTGCGCAGTGCAAAAACCAAAAAGGAAAAAAAAGAGGACAAAAAGTCCAAAAAGAAACTACTGGATAAGATTTAGTACAGTTCTAAGGTAGATCGGTGGTCTAGAGGTAACACGCCTGCCTAGAAAGCGAAAAGTCCGCGTCGGAAGTGTGCGGTGGTTCAAATCTCGTTTGGGCCCGAAACTTTTTCCCCCCATCCATTAGACCATGAGTTGTAGTCTGGGTGCTAGTCTTTCGGATGAGACGATAAACTGGGGTCCCGTGTGTTACAGACAATTATTTAGTGCACGTAAAAAAAACCTCACGGCAACAAGAGTGTTGTCCCTGGCAAAATTCTGTGGAAAAAAAATCACTCTGATAAAGATATACAGTTGCAGACAGAAACAAAAAAACAAAATTGGGTGGCGCCGCTCTTGTGGCGACGCGCTCCCCTGGGGAGAGCATCCTGGAATTTCACGCAGAGAGATCTGCTGTGATTAAAAGTGGTTTAGATAATAATAAGGCAAACATCAGAAGATGAAAATGGCATGAAATAGTTTACTGACTGATTTAAACGAATTGCTGTAAAGAAGTGTATAATGGATACGTTATGGCGATACGCTCTTTCCGGGGAGAGCAGCTTGAATTTCACACTGAGAAATCTCCTGTGTCTGAAATTGATATTCAATTCTTTTCAATTCAATTCAAGTCAATTCAGTCTTTGTGTCTGTCTCTGTCTCTTCCTCTGTGTGTCTGTGTCTGTCTCTGTCTCTTCCTCCGTCAATTCAGTCTTTGCGTCTGTCTCTGTCTTTCTCTTCCTCCGTCAATTCAGTCTTTGTGTCTGTCTCTGTCTCTTCCTCCGTCAATTCAGTCTTTGTCTCTGTCTCTTCTTCTGTCAATTCAGTCTTTGTCTCTGTCTCTTCATCTGTCAATTCAGTCTTTGTCTCTGTCTCTTCTTCTGTCAATTCAGTCTTTGTGTCTGTCTCTGTCTCTTCCTCTGTGTGTCTGTGTCTGTCTCTGTCTCTTCCTCCGTCAATTCAGTCTTTGTCTCTGTCTCTTCCTCTGTGTGTCTGTCTCTGTCTCTTCCTCCGTCAATTCAGTCTTTGTGTCTGTCTCTGTCTTTCTTTTCCTCCGTAAATTCAGTCTTTGTGTCTGTCTCTGTCTCTTCCTCCGTCAATTCAGTCTTTGTGTCTGTCTCTGCCTTTCTCGTCCTCCGTCAATTCAGTCTTTGTGTCTGTCTCTGTCTCTTCCTCCGTCAATTCAGTCTTTGTGTCTGTCTCTGTCTCTTCCTCTGTCAATTCAGTCTTTGTGTCTGTCTCTGTCTCTTCCTCTGTCTGTGTCTCTGTTTGTTTGTCTGTCTCTCTGTCTTTCTCCTATCAAACGAGTGGCTTCCCTTGCTTGGCTACCAGCAGGAAGGAATTTTGAAAAGCAGTGAGTAATCTTGGCGTTATTTTGTATCAAAGACGTTCAATATGCCAGTGACAGGATTGCCTTCGCGCTTAGAGTGTGTTCTGAACACCTTTTTGCAGGAAATGTATCTAACGTCATTCAAGATAGACAGTAGGGACGATCAAACTGTTATTGTGTTGCGACTGACACCAACTGGCCAACCACTTGCACACACTCCGACTGACAGTGCAGTGTATCGTAGGAAGAGTCCAGCGCAAGTTGCCAGGGACAAAAGGAGGGCGGAGGTGCACAGGACATTGAGGACAGAGGAAGGAATGCAGGCAAGTTTATCTTCACCTCCCTCTGGCCTCTTTCTCCCTACGCCACCCAGCCTGTACTATACAACACAGAATGCCACTGCACATGACACTTTCTATGCCACTGACACAACAACACGGCTCCATGTGTGGCGGAATGTGCACGTGCAGCACAGCAGGCCAGCCAGTCCCGTGATACAGTGCATGAGGCGGAGAATTTCTTGCTAGTGAAAACACAGCACATGGATGTGCGTGTGAATGATGTGATGATGGAGAGAAGGGTGATGACTGGAGTGAACAAACAGAAGATTATTCTGAAGAGACACTGGCAATGTCACAAACGCCGACAGAACACCAGCAGATGAAGCTATGGCAGAAGAAAACGAGACAGTGACAGGAGAGGTTGTGATGTGGAAGATACGTCCGTCAGTCAGCAGTCTAAGCAAACCAACCACTGTCTAGTGACCATTGCAGACAAGCCATTGAGTGCATTGAAAAGATGCAAAGGGACATGCGTAGAATGAACACCAGCTTAGTTCAAGAGAAGACAGACTCAGTCCGGCAAATGGCGAACATGGAAACCTGTCTACACCACCCGGAAAACAGCAGTCCATCGTGGCCACAACCGATAGAGACACGACTTTGACAGCTCACCTTCCTCTTCAGGCAGTGATGACAGTGACAGTCGATGTTATTGTTGTAATATGACTATGAACATTACCGCGATCGGACTTCCATTCGCGAAGATCCTGTGAATGTAAATTGTTCCTTGTGTATGTAATTATCGGACCTTTCGATCCCCCTTCCCCCATGTGAATGGGCCCAATGCCTAACACATTAAATTATTTGTCATTGTCATTGTCATTGTCTCCTATCAAACACGCAGCTGCGCACATTTTATTCTAAAAGAATGGACACTCTATTTGTGTGTGTGCGTGTGTGTGTGTGTGTGTGTGTGTGTGTGTGTGTGTGTGTGTGTGTGTGTGTATGTGTGTGTGTATGTATGTGTGTATGTGTATGTGTATGTGTGTATGTGTATATGTGCATGTGTGTGCATGTGTGTGTATGTGTGTATGTGTATGTGTGTATGTGTATGTTGTGTATGTGTGTGTATGTGTATGTGTGTGTATGTGTGTGTATGTGTGTGTGTATGTGTGTGAAATGTGTGTGTGTATGTGTGTGTATGTGTGTATGTGTGTGTGCATGTGTGTGTTTGTATGAGTGTGTATGTATGTGTGTATGTGTGTGTAGTGTGTGTGTATGTTGTGTGTATGTGTATGTGTGTGTGTGTTTGTATGGTGTGTGTGTGTGTGTGTGGTGTGTGTGTGTGTGTGTTGTTTTTCACTGTGTTTTGACAGGTCTCTGTCCTCTGGGTGGTCAAGAAAAAAATTGAAGGACAAAGTGGAAAAATGAAGAGGCTGAAGACAGAAAACGGAAAAGTAAAGACAGCAGATGGAGGAACAATCGGAGTGACCGTTGATCTTTTCTCCATTTGGACAGCTGTCCTTTCTTTCGGCCATTTGTGTTGTTCCCTGTCTGGTTTGTTGTTGTTGTTGTTGTTGTTGTTGTTGTTTTATTTTCTGATTCGTCTCCTGTCTCTGTTTTCCCTTTTTCTTTCTGCGCATGCGTCTAGAGAGTAATATTCTGAAGGGAAGATGAGTCTGTGTGTGTATGTGTGTATGTGTGTGTGTGTGTGTGTGTGTGTGTGTTGTTTGTTTTGTTTTTTTAATGTCCTTTCACTACTTGGTGACATAGACACACCCGCATTCAAACTCTCTCTCTCTCTCTCTCTCTCTCCTCATCTCTCTCTCTCTCTCTCTCTCTCTCCTCTCTCTCTCTCTCTCCTTCTCTCTCTCTCTCTCTCTCTCCCTCCTTCCCTCTCTGTCTGTCTGTCTGTCTGTTTCTCTTCTTCTCTTCCTTTCTGCTATTGTCTCGAGAACAGTGTTCTGAAGGGAATGTGTGTGTGTGTGTGTGTGTGTGTGCGCGCGCGTGTGTGTGTGCGTGTGTTTGTATGTGTGTGTTTATGTGTGTGTGTGTGTTTATAAGTGTATGTGTGTATGTGTGTGTTTGTATATGTGTGTGTGTGTCTTTTTTGTGTGTGTGTTTATGTGTGTGAGTGTGTGTGTGTGTGAGTGTGAGTTTTCCCATCTATCTATCTATCTATCTATCTATCTATCTATCTATCTATCTATCTATCTATCTTTTCTATCTATCTATCTATCTATCTATCTATCTATCTATCTCCTTGTCACTCCGACTCTTTCTCTCTCTCTCTCTGTAAATCTGTTTATCAAAGTCTTAAAATGTGTACCATCTCTTTGATCTGGATGTCTGCTTGTCTGTCTGTCTGCCTGTGTGGTCTGTCCCCCATCTGTCTGTCTGCCTGTGTGGTCTGTCCCCATCTTTCTGCCTGTCTAAAAGACGGTCTTCCTAACAAAAGTCAAAAGTCTTTCGGATGAGACCATTAACTGAGGTCCCCGTGTGAGAACCCGCGCAGAACATCCTGCGCACACAGTAAAACCCGTTCCGCTTTTCGGAACAGATTGTGTGCTGGTGGGAACGGATGACAAAATTGACAAAACTGCATACACACGGGGACTGGATGAAAAAAGCACACGATGCTTATTCCATTATCCTCGAAATAAAATAAATAGATAAAAAAATCAAAAAATCAGTGAATAAAACCTAGCCAAATGACGTCCATCTCAACAAAGTCAATGCATAATAATTCATATCCATGAATAAATCCAAACTCCAAATACCGTCCTTCTGAACAAAAGCCATACGTAACAGACTAATAATGATGTCAGCGAAATTACCTACCCCTGTCAGAGCAAAGCAAACATGACACAGCCAGACACACTCCCTCCCTCCTCCCTCCCTCAGTCCCTCCCTTCCGCCAGACGTTACAAGGTGACGCGCCTGACGTCACGACAAACTATTTCCCCCTGGCCGGAAGGCGAGACACGCACATCCTGCTGACGTCACCCTAACTAGCCCAGCTACGTTATCAGACGTCATTGTCTGCAGAGCGGGAAGGGGACCAAAGAGGAGTCTGTCTCTGTCTCTCTGTCTCTGTCTCTCTCTTTCTCCCACCCTCTCTGTCTTCCTCCCACCCTCTCTCTATTCCTCCCACCCTCTCTCTATTTCTCCCCCCCCCTCTCTCTCTCTCTCCCACTCTCTCTCTCTTTCTCCCTCCCTCTCTCTCTTTCTCCCACCCTCTCTCTCTCTCTCTCTCTCTCTCTCTCTCTCTCTCTCTCTCTCTCTCTCTCTCTCTCTCTCTCTCTCTCTCTCTTTTCCTCCCCTTCCGTCTCTTTCCCTTTGTCTGTCTCAGACTCTGCTGAATGTCGTTAAAATAATTAGTACTATCAGAAATTACATGCAAACTTTGTTCCAATATTTTGATATGTGTAACAAGACAATTAATTGTTGTTCTATAGGAATGTGTTCAAAGATCCAGTTACAAGGTGCATGTAATGATGTTCAGTTATGATTTTGTTCATTGATGTTGTGTAAGATCCTTCATATCCCTAAAGGGATGGCAGGAAATAAAGCATTTGTTATTTTGTTATTTGCCTCTCTGATTCTCTATCTGCTTCTCTGTGTGTGTGTGTGTGTGTGTGTGTGTGTGTGTGTGTGCGTGCGTGCGTGTGTGTGTGTGTGTGTGTGTGTGTGTGTGTGTGTGTGTGTGTGTGTGTGTGTGTATCTCTGTCTTTTTGTTTATGTCTGTTCGTGTCTCTTTCTGTCTGTCTCTGTCTCTCTGTATTTATCCCTGTCTCTGTTTCTCCTTTTTCTCCTCTCTCTCTTTTCCACTTTCCCCGTTTCTCTGTCTCTCCATTTCCCATCTACTCATTTTAACCCATCTCTTCCCCTTAGCGTCTGTCTTTCTCTCTGTCTCTACCCCCTCCCCCTTTCTCCCACAAACTAGCTTTATTAACCTTTTTCGGCTGATTTGAAGAGATGAGATGTCTGCGGGAAAAATATGTATGTTTAGAAGTCAGTGGGAAAATTAATGTGTTTGTAGAAGCGTATGGGAAAATATGGTATATCTAGAATTGTGACGGAAGATATGAATATCTAGACATATGTTTATGTGCAGAAACTATGTTTATGTAGACGTCTGTGGGAAAGTAGGTATATGTGGTCGTTTGTGAAGAAAATATGTATATTTATCTAGACGATTGTGAAGAAAACATGTATAATTATCTAGACGTTTGTGAGGAAAATATGTATATTTATCTAGACGTTTGTGAGGAAAATATGTATATTTATCTAGACGTTTGTGAGGAAAATATGTAGATTTATGTGGATGTTTGTGAGAAAAATATGTATATCTACAAATATGAGGAAAATAAGTATATCAAGAAATATGAGGGAAATGTGTATTTAGAAGTGTGCGGGGAGGCATGCTCGTCTACAAGTGTGAGATTAAAATTTGTTTATCTAGACGTGTGAGTGGGAAAACGTGTACACCTACAAGTGTCGTGGGGAAATGTGGCTATCTAGAAGTATGTGGGGGAAAATATGAATATCTAGAAATATGTGGGAGAACACGGATATCTAGAAATATGTGGGAGAATATGGATATCTAGAAATGTGTGGGAGAATATGGATATCTAGAAATGTGTGAGAAAACATGGATATCTAGAAATATGTGGGAGAATATGGATATCTAGAAATGTGTGGGAAAACATGGGATATCAGATTCTAAAAGTGAGTGCAAAACCATGTGTATCTAGAGGCGTGTGGGAAATACATAGATAATGTTCTTGTCCTGCTGTTCCCACGCCGCTCATTCCAATCTCTTCAACCCCAGCCATACCCAGGCTTGTCACGTCGAATCCTCAGAGTCAGAAGTCCACAAGGGAGCCCATAAATGTTAGGCCGCCGCCGCAGGGCCACCAACCAGAAGGGCCCTGCACTGCTGCTGGGTCATTTTTGTGGTGTGTATTCAGTAGCGCCAGTTGGACACCACCTACGAGTCAGTGTCAGCGCTATTGCAGAGGATGGAAGGATGTCTTGGAGCAGAGGCCTCAGCGGAGTCTGGCACTGAAGCCATCCATTCCCGTCACTTCAGGAGGACCAGGCTGTGCCAGATGAACGAAGCCAGTCCGGTGTCTGGCAATGCTGACCATGCAGACAGGCTCTGTCTCAAACACAAGAGAAAGTAGGTTTTTTTTGGTTTTTTTGCTGCCTCATCTTCTGTGAGGTCCCCCGTTCTGCTGTTCCTATACCACTCATTCCAATCTCCCCGCCACAGCCATACCCAGATTTGTTATGTCTCATCCTCAGGGTTGGAAGTCCACAGGAAGCCCATCACTATCAGGCCGCCGTGGGGCCACCAGTCAGAGGGGCCCTGCACTGCTGCTGGGTCACTTTGGTGGTGTTCAGTGGTGCCTGTTCTGAGCTAACATACGCATGACACCACCTTCTAAGCCCCCTACTAACGACAGTATTAGCTCAGTCGCGGAGCCAGACTGAGTGAGTTGCCCACCCGAGGTGGCAACCACCACAACGTCCCTCCAACGACCGTCCCCCGCGAACCTCCAACTCTAAAGGCTTTGACACAAACTGACCACAGGCACAGAAGTGTATAGGCAAACCGAATCTGAGGTCACCATGAGACCAGAGCAACTGGGACCACCGAATCAGAGGCATTTTTTAAATATATATT
>CM054136.1:88079024-88116524 GCA_028751875.1 Rapana venosa | reverse complement strand
CACACATCCCCCTCCCCCCCCCCCCCCCCCCCCCCCACGAACACTCAGAGTACCTAGCTGTAGCACCAAGCTAAATTACCACCTGTCCTGCCCTCTTCGCATCTGCCAACAATGCTGATTAATTAATGTATGGGGGGACGGGATAGCCTGGTGGTCAGAATGATGTTTTCGTGATCTGCTGACCCGGGTTTGATTCTCGTTCAAGATGATTTTTTCCTCTGGAGTTAACATCAGTGCCGACTCCACTCTCTCCAAAAGTCCTTCGGATGAGACTATAAACCGAGGTCCTGTGTGTGCGAACGCACGCAGAACTTCTCGTGTACACGTTAAAACCCGTTCCGCTTTTCGGAAGAGTAGGCTATTCTGTACCGGTGGGAACGGAAAGCAAAATTTACAAAACTGCATACACACGGGGTCCGGAATGAAGAAAAAAGCACATGAGTGCTTATTCCATTATCCTCGATATAAAAGAATAAAAAATAAATAAAACCACACACACACAAAGTACCTAACTGTAGCTCTATGCAATGTTACTGTTACTGTTACTGGTCCCGTAACCCACCAGGGTCGTAGGGGCGCTGCATGGTGGACGAACTGTGGACCAGCTGGCTCCACTTAGCGCGGTCGTGGGCGAGTGCCTGGGTGACACTGAAGTCCTTCCCTGTCCAATCACGGATGTCGTCGGCCCACTTTCTCCTCTGTCTGCCCCGTCTTCTCTTCCCCTGGACTGTTCCTTGCAGGATGGTCTTTGCAAGTCCTTCTGAGCGTGTTACGTGCCCATACCATCTGAGTTTCCTCTTTTTCGCCGTGGTCAGTAGGTCTTCATAGTCCCGCACTTGTTGAGTGATCTTTCTGCGGACTTCATTGTTGGTGACATGGTCCTTGTATGAGATGCCAAGGAGCCTTCTGAGGCATCTCATTTCTACTGCTTGGATCCTCCTTTGTAGGTCTGCGTTCAGTGTCCATGCCTCACATGCGTAAAGCATGATTGAGATGACTAGCGCGTTTAGTAACTTTATCTTGGTTCCGAGAGGGATGTTTCTGTCTCTCCATATGGTCTTCAGTCTTGCCATTGCTGCTGCTGTTTGTGCCGCTCTTGCTAGGATTTCGGTCTTCGATCCTTCCTCACTTATGATGGCTCCAAGGTACTTGAAATGGTCAACTGTCTCCAATTTTTTTCCGCTAAGAGTGGTCTTGGTGGTGATTGGCTGGGCACTGTTTGACATGAGCTTGGTTTTCTCGGCGCTGATTTCCATGCCGTATCGTGAGGATATTTCGTCCAGTTGCTTCACTAGGTTGGCCAGTTCCTCTTCATTTCCTGCCAGACCGTCAATGTCATCGGCAAACCTGAGGTTGGTGATTGTTCGCCCTCCAATGCTGACTGTGCCTGTGTGGTCTTCCAAGGCGTCAGTCATGATGCGTTCAAGGAAAATGTTAAACAGTGTCGGCGACAGCAGACATCCCTGTCGGACCCCAACTGAGGTACGGAACCATTCCCCTACCGTGCCCTGTACGAGTACTGCACTGGTGGCCTTTGAGTAGAGTTCCTTGATGGTGTGAATCAGCTTCTGGCCCATGTTGAATTTGTTCGTGGTGGCCCACAGAGCGTCATGCCATACTCTATCGAAGGCCTTCTTAAAATCAATGAAGACGTGGAAGATGTCTTGTTGATGCTGGCTGTATTTCTTACACAGAACCCTCAGGTTGAATATCTGTTCTGTGGTGCTTCTATTTGGTCAATGAAGGCTGCTAAATTACCCTCTCTCCTACGGTTACACACACACACACACACACACAGGTACGCACACACACACTACACACACAGGTACACACACACACACACACACAGGTACACAAACACACACACGCTCGCACACACACACACACACACACTACACCCCTACCCCACCGCCACCCTCCACCCCATTCCACCACACATCGCCCTCCCCCCTTCCCCCCTCCCCCCCAACTCAGAGTACCCAACTGTACACCCAAGCCAAATCCCCCCCCCCCCCCCCCCATCCCCCCCCCCATCCCCCCCCCCCCCCCCCCCCCCCCTGTCCTGCCTTCTTCACGTCTGCCAACTATGCTGACTCATTAATGTATGGACGAATGACTGAACAGACAGACAGACAACACCATGGGAAGACAGCATCAGACAGGGGATCGGTGGTCTAGAGGTAACGCGCCTGCCTAGAGAGCGAAAAGTCCGCGTGCGGTGGTTCGAATCTCGTTTGGGCCCGAAACTTTCTCCCCCATCCATTTATTTTATTTATTTATTAAAATTTTTTTTATAGTTCAGTCCCCCAGTTCACCCAGCTGTAAATGGCTACCTGCCCTCTTTAGGGTCAGGGAAGGTAAAGCAGCGAGGGAGAAGAGATGGGCGCCGCCCTCAATATGCTGGCCCTAGAGAAGTGAGGTCTCTGACGCCTCACTCCCCCAAGACCTTTACCTTTTTTGCATTGTATTGCATTGCATTGAATTACAATGTTTTGAATTACATTGTTTTGCATTGTATTGTATTGCACTGTATTGTATTGTATTGCTTGCATTGTATTGCATTATATGGTATTGCATTGTAGTGTATTGTTCATTTTGTTGCTAAAAAGAACCCATGGCAAACAAAGGAACTCTTCTTGGTAACATTCTGTAAAAAAAGGCCACTCTTACAAGGAAACAAAACACACATGCAAACAGCCAAAAACGAAAACCCAATAATGGGTGCTGTGGCGCTGGTCTTGTGGCGACGCACTCTCTCTCAGGGGAAAAACAGCTCCTGAATTCCATGCAGAGAACTCTGCTGTGACTGAGAATGGTGTACTAAAGTCCCAGCGGGTGTGAGCGTGCCAGGACAACGACCTTTCAACGGGACAACTTTGGAGTAGGATGGTGGTCTAGAGGTAACGCGCCTGTCTAGAAAGCGAAAAGTCCGGGTCTGAAGTGTGCGTGGTTCGTATCCCGTCTGGGCCCGAAACTTTTCCCCCATCCATTAGACCATGAGTGGTGGTCTGGGCGCTAGTCTTTCGGATGAGACGATAAACCGAGGTCCCGTGTGTTACAGAAAATTATGCAGCGCACGAAAAAGAACCCACGGCAACAAGAGAGTTGTCCCTGGCAAAATTCTTAGAAAAACGCCACTCTGATAGGGAAAGAAATACAGTTGCAGACCAAAAAAAAAAAGGGGGTGGCGCTGCTCTTGTGGCGACGTGCTCTCCCCGGGGAGAGCAGCCCGAATTTCACGCAGAGAAATCTCGTGACTTAAAGTGGTATAAATAAATAAATAAATAAATAAATAAATTTGTCTGGTAATGAAAGGACTGAGGCTGGGTCCTTTGTTCTTTAACAACCGCTGTGTCCTGTGTTCATGAACAACTGCTGAGAGCACACACACACACACACACACACACACACACACACACACACACACACACACACACACACACACACACACACACACACACACACACACACACACACACACACACACACACACACACACACACACCACATGCGCACGCACACACACATACAGACAACACACACACACATACAGACAACACACACACATACACACACACACACACCACACCACAGCACACACACACACACACACAACACACACACACACACACACACACACACACACACACACACACACACACCACACACACACACATACACACACGCACACAGAGTAAACAAATTACAGAACAGTGTGATTCAAATGAAAACGAAAACAACAACATTATTTTCAATGCTTGCCAAGAATACAAGTTCTGTCGTGTCTGTCTGTGTTTGTGAGAAAAAGGTAGGGATGGGGGAAGAGAAGATGAGTGTGCGAGGTGAGGAAAGGGTGGGGAGGGGAGGGGAGGGGAGGGCCGGGGGCGAGGGGCATCTTTGTGAGTGTGTGTCTGTGTGTGTGTAGTGTGTGTGTGAGAGTGAGTGAGTGAGTGAGTGCGCGCGCGCGTGTATGTGTTTGTGTGTGAGTGCGTGCGTGTGTGTGTGTTCGTGAGTGTGTGAGTGTGTGTTCGTAAGTGTGTGTGTGTTCGTGTGTTTGTTTGTGTTCATATGTGTGTGTGTTCGTGTGTGTGTGTGTGTGTGTGAAAGACGGACAGGGGTCAGGAGACGTGGGCAGAGTTGGACAAACAGGGAAGAGACGCAGAAGTCAGACAAGCCTGTCTCTGTCAGGGAAGATAGAAAGAGGGCAAAACTGCTGCACTGAGCATAAGCGTGGAAATTACTCCTGAAGTATATTTATTATATTTTATATGTAAGAACTTGTTGATCTCGTGTAGCACTGTTTTCGCTGATTCTGACCTTTTAACCTCAATGCCAAGCTTCTTTTTATGTAAACCAGTTAAGATGTGACCATAAAAGTTAAAATGGGACAATAAATGTTTAAGTAAAGGTAAAAGTGTCCCATAACCTATAAGGTTGTAGGGGAGCAAGGCGTCAGATACCTCAACTTCTTCAGGGGCCAGCATATTGAGGGCGGCGCCCATCTCCTCTCCCTTGCTGCTTTACCTTTCCTGACCCATTAAGAGGGCAGGTGCCCATTTACAGCTGGGTGAACTGAGGGACTGTATTGAAACCAAGGCGCGCAAACGGTCACCCATCCAAGTGGTAACCACTCTCAATGCTGCTTAACATTGGCTGGGGAGAAAGCGAGTGCTCCGACCACTGAGCTATCCCGTCCCCAATAAAGGATCAGATGGGACAATATAAAGGGGAAAATGTGTTTTATGATAATTGGAAGAGAACAATTAGGCTACATCTGGGAAATATTTGTGTTTGTCTTCCAAGAGTTCAGTTTCAGTTTGTACGTTCAGTTGAAATACGTCTTGGATGAGTAAAATGTTACGTTTGTTTGGAAAATGATTTCAAAGTGTGTACCTTCCCATAAAAAAACCATTTATTTTACAAGTCAGTTGGCCAGTCTTTCAGTGTGAAGGTGGTCGTAGATGTACCGAAACTGTTCCCCGTAGTCAGCACGGTGGATACACGGAGGCGTACGTTAGATCTCACCATTGGTGAGCCCTGGAGCTCCAGCCAAAGAGCAAAACAACAACAACAAAACAACCTCCCCCTCCTAAACCCCCCTAACCAAACCAAAACATAACAAAACAAAACCAAAGCAAAAATATGAAAAAATGTATTAAAAAACAAAGCTTGTTCTGCCAAACTCAGGGGTGTTGCATTCTTACATTTTGGCTTTTTATAACAATTTTTTCTTTGTTTGTTTGTTTGTTTGTTTCTTTCCTTCCTTCTTTCTTTCTTTCTTTCTTTCTTTTCTTTCTTTCTTTCTTTTCTTCTTGTTCTTCTTGTTGTTGTTGTTGTTGTTGTTCTTGTTGTTGTTGTTCTTGTTGTTGTTGTTCTTCTTGTTGTTGTTGTTCTTCTTCTTGTTCTTCTTGTTCTTCTTCTTCTTCTTGTTCTTCTTGTTCTTGTTCTTCTTGTTCTTCTTCTTCTTCTTCTTCCTCTTCTTCTTCTTCTTCTTCTTCTTCATTCTTTCTTTCTTTCAAGGATAATGGATAAACTATTAAGCTTAAGCTAACTTTCTGGTATATTTCTCGAGCCTTCTCTCTCCCCCCCCCTTCCCCCGCACAGTTCCAGCCAGACAGAGCAGAGTGCAGATCACAATTATGGACAGAAAGAGTGTTGCCATGCCATGAAAGGCACGTAGCCAGTCTGGCCCGGTGATTAGGCAGCCTCTTCAGACACCCAGTGTCAAAGCTGTGCTGAGAGGCTGGAGGGGTGTGAAGCAGAATCACACTGTCTGTCAAAAGGCCACGAGGACTTTGTGGGTAAATTGCTACCCCTTCAGTGGCCCCAGTTACAAGAGGAGAGAGTTTTTTTATTTAAGCTTCATACTGTTCGTCTTTTCGGTCTTTCCTTCTGTATGTCTTGCAATAGTTATTTTCTTTTTGTTTTGTTCTTGATTTCTTACACGCTTTCAAGCTATACATTAACCACCCTTTCTCTAAACTTATTATGTCATTCATTCGTTCGTTTGTTCGTTCGTTCGTTCTTTCTTTCTTTTCTTTCTTTCTTTCGTTCTTTCTTTCTTTTGTTATAGTGTGCACTTTGCGCACTATAACGTTTGAACTAAACCCCTCTTTCCTTCCCCTCCTCCCCCCCCCCTTCTAAAAAGAACTGTTCAACTTGGTTATACTTCATGATTTGCTTAGTTCAACAATTCCAAAAAAAACAGAGTTAGGTTACTTTGACAACCTAACAAGTGTTACAGTGTTGTGTCCAAACAAACAACTTCTCAGTCTGTTTGGATGCCCATGGTTGTGGGCTGAGGATTCTTTAATCCACTTGAGACTTTAGCTAGGGAGGCCCATTAGGGTCTGTGTTGGCAGCCCTTTTCTTCCCTTTGGTGTCCAGCATGTCTCCATCAAGGAGTTTGGAGCATTGGCAACCAATCCATGTGTGAACTATCACTGTCTTAGCTTAGGTGTCAGTGAGTGTCTCAGTGGACTGGGAGGCCTAGTAAACAAGTGAGGCATGTGTACTGTGGCACCTTCTCTCACCTTAAGTGTCCAACATGTCTCTGTGAGCAACTCCTTGTCATGGTTGCAGCTAAGTGTTGTCAATGTAGGCCTATCATCCTATTAGAGCTGGTGGCTCAGCTACATTGGAGTCCTCTCTATTCATGGCCTGAGTCCTTGTTGTGGCCTAGAGTGTCCAGTGGAACAGTCATGTAATAAGCACTTCAGAGCTTGCTACAGCTAGTCTTATTCAACAGGTGGGGCCTCTTTCTTGTTGAATAGCATCCCCCCTTCCCCCTCTCTATTACCCCCCCCCCCTCTTCTCTATTGAACCAGCAGATTTGTAATGCAGAGACTACATTGGTTGATTTAAATTTGTTTGTCAGCTGATTTGATGTGTGGTTAGGATTTGTTCATCTCAGTTTCCAAATGTATTCATTGGTCAGTTGGTCCTGCAACTGAACCAACATAACAGGGTCCATGGCATTTTAAGTCATTCTCTTGCTGGCTGTCTGAGGCAACTTTCTTCTCGAGTTAAGTTGTGGTGTGGTAAAACCTGACAGAATGACTTAGAAGGAAAACAGCAGTTCTTCTCCTGCTTGAGCTGTGTGTGTTGTTGGTAGATAAAAATAAAAAGTGTTACCATAACACCCCTGCGTGGCCTCACATCATTCCTTGAGTGTGGAGTGCCAGTGTCCTAACATCCCCTTCCCCAAACCTTCTTCGTTCACCCCTCAACAATTGGCGTCGCCGACAGGATAGCAGGTTAGTTTTTAGTTACCATAACACACACAGCTCAACAGTCTACCATGGCGTACGAGACGATGAGATGGTGGTCCCTGCCTGAACTGCAGCACTTTTCTGGTGAACTGACAGACCTGTCAGTGGAGGACTTCTCCCTGGAAGCGGAGCGAGTCCTGGCAGCCTACCCTATGAGAGAGAAGATGGCTGCCTACTACATCTTCAGCCGTCTGAAGGGTGTGGCTCGAAGAGAGGTCATGCTGCACACGATTGAAGATACCAACACCCCAGAGAAGATCATCAACATCCTCAGGGCCGTGTTTGGTGACAGGCGACGGATCACCACTCTCCTGTCTGTCTTCTACGGTCGGGACCAGCTTCCAGAAGAGTCGGTCCTGGACTACTCTCACGTGTTAAGGGGCCTGGAAAGGATCATCCACATGAGAGAGGCGGACGCCCTTGCTGATTACCTGTTGAGGGACAGGTTCATAGAGGGACTTTTCAACCTAGAGTTGAGAAAGGAGCTACGCCATATGGTAGGGAGGAAGCCTCTAGCCACCTTCTTCCAGGCCAGGGATGAAGCGCTCAGGTGGTTGAGTGAGGAAGAGGAACAAGAGAATGCGACTGTGCGAAGTGAACTGACATTGACTCTAAAGGAACAAGTATCAGTGTTAGAGGATAAGGTTAAATCGTTGCAAGAGTCAGTTCTGTCAGTTGGGAATAATGTTTCTACTGGGAAAAGGAAACGTAGAAAGAGAAGGAAGCGTAACAAGAACAAAACTGTCAAAGTAGTCCCAGTTCTGAGAGATTCAAACCCCCAGAGTACTTGTTTGAAGGGTTCTAGACCACTAACAGATAGCGTAAGGGATAATGTGTCTTTGGATAAGATGAGAAAGGATCCTCTGCTAGCTTCAACTAGCATGGAGGATGACGAGTCACAGGAGGGTGAATGGGTGCTGCTGCCTATTCCTCCCAAACCAGGTATTTCTGGTTCTTCCTCATCAAGGAAGGGTAGTGAACAAGCTGAAAAATTGTCCACTGCTGTGACTGAAAGATCTTTGAGATCTTTGACTGAATTGGCTAGGGCCAATTGGCAAGGTAGCATGTCTCATCCAGAAAGACAAGGACCTAGGCTTCCAGAGCCTGATGTGAGTTTATCCCATAAGGTTCCTGACAGAGGAAAGTGGTTCAGGAAAGAGCCATTGCAGTGTAGAGACAAGTCTATGTTGAATAGGAATTATGGCATTCCTGTAAGGATTGCAGCTTGTGCTTAACTGACAGTGTATGGCTGTGATTGCTAGTCTTAGTTTTGTCGTTGCAGTAATTATGAATGTTTTGTTCTTTTCTTTTCAGGGTTACTTAATGCATAATGTCTTCTGCGTGCCTTACTTTTGTGTTGCAAATGGTTTGATTTTGCAGGAAATTGTCATTGTATTATGGCACATGGTTTTATGATTATGTGGGTTGGTATATACAATTGATTTTTGTGTTTGCTAATGGTAGTAGAAATTGGAGAGGCTATGAAGAAGATAATTATAGTATGATGAGTATGGCAAATAGTAGTTTGCTGGGTAAATCTAGTGTTCCCAGTTGTGAAGCTAATTGTCAAGTGTTGGCTTTGAAGTAGGCCTAATCGATATAGGCCTAGTTGGTATATCTAACAGTTTTCATAAGTTTTGTTTCTTGGAGTTTCTTTGGTTAGTTTCTCATCAGTGTTCAGTATCGCTGTCAAAGAAGAAAGAATTTTCAGTATGTTGATTTGGTAGTTCTTTGATCTTATTCAGAGCATGCAATGAGGACATTGCATTTTAAAAGCTTGGGGAGTGTGTTATAGTGTGCACTTTGCGCACTATAACGTTTGAACTAAACCCCTCTTTCCTTCCCCCCCTCCCCCCCCCCCCCCCCCCTTCTAAAAAGAACTGTTCAACTTGGTTATACTTCATGATTTGCTTAGTTCAACAATTCCAAAAAAACAGAGTTAGGTTACTTTGACAACCTAACAAGTGTTACAGTGTTGTGTCCAAACAAACAACTCAGTCTGTTTGGATGCCCATGGTTGTGGGCTGAGGATTCTTTAATCCACTTGAGACTTTAGCTAGGGAGGCCCATTAGGGTCTGTGTTGGCAGCCCTTTTCTTCCCTTTGGTGTCCAGCATGTCTCCATCAAGGAGTTTGGAGCATTGGCAACCAATCCATGTGTGTGAACTATCACTGTCTTAGCTTAGGTGTCAGTGAGTGTCTCAGTGGACTGGGAGGCCTAGTAAACAAGTGAGGCATGTGTACTGTGGCACCTTCTCTCACCTTAAGTGTCCAACATGTCTCTGTGAGCAACTCCTTGCCATGGTTGCAGCTAAGTGTTGTCAATGTAGGCCTATCATCCTATTAGAGCTGGTGGCTCAGCTACATTGGAGTCCTCTCTATTCATGGCCTGAGTCCTTGTTGTGGCCTAGAGTGTCCAGTGGAACAGTCATGTAATAAGCACTTCAGAGCTTGCTACAGCTAGTCTTATTCAACAGGTGGGGCCTCTTTCTTGTTGAATAGCATCCCCCCTTCCCCCTCTCTATTACCCCCCCCCCCCTCTATTGAACCAGCAGATTTGTAATGCAGAGACTACATTGGTTGATTTAAATTTGTTTGTCAGCTGATTTGATGTGTGGTTAGGATTTGTTCATCTCAGTTTCCAAATGTATTCATTGGTCAGTTGGTCCTGCAACTGAACCAACATAACAGGGTCCATGGCATTTTAAGTCATTCTCTTGCTGGCTGTCTGAGGCAACTTTCTTCTCGAGTTAAGCTGTGGTGTGGTAAAACCTGACAGAATGACTTAGAAGGAAAACAGCAGTTCTTCTCCTGCTTGAGCTGTAAGTGAGATTTCTCTTTTATTAATGTAGCAGTTGGTTGTTGGTTAAAGAGATTTATTGATGCTACGGTTGTTGATGTCATATAGTGTTTTGTGACTAAGCTGAGAGTAAGTCAAGGAGTGCATTTCAGGCTGTGTGTTTTTCTTTATCTTAGGCAAATAAAAATCTGCAACTACTGCACCCTGCCTTGCACAGAGTGATTTATTGTGCTGAGAGAACTATCATTATTGCAACCTTGCAACACTTTCTTTCTTTCTCCATGTTACCTTCACCTAAACCAAACAAAGAGGTGGAAACAAATACAGATATCTGGCAGACACAGTATTCAAGAGGTATTTTTTTCATTATTACGATAAAGACCATCACTTACATACAATAATTCATTGATCATCGTAAGATTACATAATTTTATACACATCATAACCAACTCTTTGGTCCAAACCAACTTTTTCTTTCTCAGTTATTGATGAAAGCTGAGTGCCGAAACGTTCATTAAAATGTTATTATGTCGTAAACTATTCAAAAGACCGTGAACAATGACAAGGTGTTTGGATAGCAGCCTGAACTCTCCTTTAAAGAAGAATATAATCATCCTCTGAGTATGGCTGCGGATGTGGCATCGTAAATTTAAAAAAAGAGTCATACCTGCACATTTTTCGTCCAGTGTGTACTTTCAATCTCACACTGATTCCCAGGTGGAATGAATGAGTCAGAGTGCACTTTTTGGGTGACGTCAAGAGTGTAAGCTGGGGAACACGCAACAACAACAATGACCAACTATAATACAACATAACTCAATATAACTCTTGAAAACCCCACACCACACCACACACCCTCAAACCACACTACACCACTGTAGAACACACCACACCACACCACACCCCACAATACCACCACACCACATCATTACTTAAACTCTTGCACCCCTTTTAAAAATGAAAAAAAACCACACAGAAAAAAAAGAGACTAGGAAAATGTTTGGCAGGGGATAGAAGCTAGATAAAGACATCCACAGGGGAGTGATGACAAGGGAGAGAAAGAGGCGTAAGGGATCGATCAAGGGACATAATTATCTCTGGCCTGACACGATCCTCTCCCCTTCCTACTCCTCCCATTTCAATTGAGTTCGGAGGCAATTTGGTGAAAGGCAGACTGTTAGGTGTTAGTTAGTGGATGTAGACACTTAAACAAGGTCTGGGGTGTATGGATGGATGGAGGGAGGGGGGGGGGCGGGTAGGGGGATTGAGGGGGTAGGGGGATTAGGGACGGGGGAGTGGGGGGTAGCTGAATGGTTAGAGCGCTGTGCTAACGATCTGAAGACACGGGTTCGAGTACGCTGTTAGAGGGGATTTTCCTCCCGCGAGTTAACATCAGTGCCGACTCCACTCCCTCCCCCCTCCCCCACCTCCCTAAAAATCCTTCTGATGAATCTATTAACGTGGTCCCGTGTTCGAACACACACAGAACACCTTGAGCACATTTGAAACCTGTTCATAAAAGCACCCCAGTCCAGTGCGTGCCGGTATGAACTGACGACAAAAAATACACATCACATACACGTCGGTTTTGTGCTTGAAACATCTTCCCCGAAGTCGAAGCACGGGGGCCTTACTTGTGGGTAAACGAGCGCATATGCAAAATCTCACCAATGGTGCACTGGGGTGTATGTATTGCCCTTGGAGTCAATTCTTGCCGAGGAATGGGAAAAAAGACAAAAAAAGTCTTTTATTTATTTATTTATTATTTTATATCGAAGATAATGGAATAAGCATTCATGTGCTTTTTTTTTTTACATCCAGTCCCCGTGTGTATGCAATTTATGGAATAGGGTGAACTCTTTTGTCTTCCTGCTCCAGCCACACTGTAATGTCTTCACCTTCCTGCCAGTGGCTCGGTGGTCTAGAGGTAACGCGCCTGCCTGGAAAGCAAAATCTCCGGGTAGGAAGTGTGCGGTGGTTCCATCCCCGTTTGGGCCCCAAAACCTTTCCGCCATCCATTAGACCATGGGTGGTGTATGGGTGCTAGTCTTTTGGACGAGACGATAAAGCGTCGGTGTGTTTATATTTAGCGCCCATAAAAGAACACACTGCAACAAGAGAGTTGTCCCGGGCAAAGTTCTGTAGAAAAGAACCATTTTGATAGTGAAACAAATACAGTTGAAGAAAGGACAAAAAGGAAAAGAATGGGTGGCGCTGCTTTTGTGGCGACGCGCTCACCCGGCAGAGACCAGCCCGAATTTTACGCAGAGAAATCTGCCGTGACTTAGTGGTGTGAAAATGAAAATGAAAAATAAAATCTGTGTATGACCCCCCTCTCCCCTGCCTCTGTGTATTTACGTATCTATCTTTGTATTTTTCTTTATCTCACTCCCTTTCTGCATATTTATGCAGATATAGTAGTGGGGGAAAACAAGTGCAGGTACCTTTATGCATATGTGTAGACACTACTCTAGCACCCCAACAACAACAAGACACAGTGCTCCTGTTAACAACTCCTGAAGAAATCACGTCAGGTCAGGTCAGGTCAGGTCAGGTCAGGTCACCTGGAGCAAGCACAGACTGGTGCAGGATCACAGGAAGGACTAGAAGAGACCCGGAACAGCGACTTAAAAGGCAGTCTAGATCTGGAAAGGTGACTAAATTGGAACAATCTAAGATGGAAAAGTGACTGAAATGGAACAATCTGGATCTGGAAAGGTGACTAAACTGGAACAATCTAGATCTGGAAAGGTGACTACAATGGAACAATCTATATATGGAAAAGTGACTGAAATGGAAAAATCTAGATGTGGAAAAAGACTAAAATGGAACAAATTAGACCTGGAAAAGTCAGTAAATTGGAACAATCTTCTTCTGGAAAAGTGTCTAAGATGGAACAATCTTCTTCTGGAAAAGTGTCTAAGATGGAACAATCTTCTTCTGGAAAAGTGCCTAAGATGGAACAATCTTCTGGAAAAGTGCCTAAGAGGAACAATCATCTTCTGGAAAAGTGTCTAAGATGGAACAATCTTCTTCTGGAAAAGTGTCTAAGATGGAACAATCTTCTTCTGGAAAAGTGCCTAAGATGGAACAATCTTCTGGAAAAGTGCCTAAGAGGAACAATCATCTTCTGGAAAAGTGCCTAAGATGGAACAATCTTCTTCTGGAAAAGTCAGTAAAATGGAACAATCTAGACTTGGAAAAGTGCCTAAGATGGAACAATCTTCTTCTGGAAAAGTGTCTAAGATGGAACAATCTAGATCTGGAAAAAAGACTGAAAATGGAACAATCTTCTTCTGGAAAAATGAGTACGATGGAACAATCTAGATCCGGAAATGTGACTAAGTGGATCAATTTAGCGAAAAAAATCTTTTTCCAGGAGCGGAAAGCTTTGGCACTACACGTCCAACCAATTTAGTCCTCAGACAAATAACATTCCACCATGGAGGCTGCAAACGCACTAAGATAAACGAATGTAGACAAGTAAGTATAGGACCAGTCTTTTTCAAGGTGGCTTCTGTGCTAGTCATTGTAGTGTGTCGTATTGTGATGTGTGTGAGAGGAGAGAGTAGAGAGAAGAGAGAGACGAGAGATCGAGGAGAGAGAGGGCTCCCCTCCTCCCCCTCTCCCCTCTCTCTCTCTCTCTCTCTCTCTTCTCTCTCTCTCTCTTCTTCTTTCTTCTTCCCATGAGACTAAAACCGAGGTCCCGTGTGCAAACGCACGCAGAAAATCTTGAGCACACGTTAAAACCCGTTCCGCTTTTCGTAAGAGTAGGCCATTCTGTGCCAGTGGGAACGGATGACAAAATTTGCAAAACTGCATACACACAGGGACTGGATGTAGAAAAGCACACGTGTGCTTATTCCATTATCCTCGAAATAAAAGAATAAATAAAATAAATACAATATCTGCCTGTCTGTCTGTCTGTCTGTCTCTCTCTGTCTCTGTACCCACCTCAATTTCAAACAACTGTCATTCAGTATTGTGTTTTAAGACCCCCCACTATATCTGGAGCCATTTCTTCTTTCGAGGTGAAGGAGCCAGGCTCAGATCGATGAGAGCAGATAGAGTGTTGCTTGTACTGATCGTAAAGGAAAGGCCTGACACCGAGTAGGCACTATCATATTCCTTTGTGTTTGGATTAGTTCAGAGAGGTAGGAGAAGATGAGAAATTTGGAGAGGAGTGAGAGGATGTAGTAAAGAGAAGGGATGTGAGGGGGAGAGAGAGAAGGGAATACAAAGAGAAAGAGATTAAAAATAAAATATTTTTATTATTTATATCGAGGATTGGATACAAGCACCTATCACACGTTCTTTGCTTATATATATATATTATATATATATTTGTTTTAGAATATGAGAAGATAGTAAAAAATAATAAATAATGAAATAAGGATAAGAACTAATAAAAGATCTATATCTATATATATAATTTTTTGCATGTTATGCGAATATGGTAAATTCACACGCATGTTTATGTATTTGCGCGTATAAATAATGGGATATATGTGAATTATGTATAATCATTATGCACATATATCCCACGTGTGTGTGATCTAATGTGAATGTGTGCAATGCAGTGTGTAGTGTACATGTGTGTGTATGTGTGCGCACGCGCACGCGTGAATGTGTTTGCATATGCACATGCGAGCACAAGCTTAGGAATGATTCTGCATGTCCTGTTCGTGAGTCTGCAGGCACAGATGTGTTTGTATGATAATAATTAAAGTCTGCATGTCACTCCAGATCTATCACCATTCTCCTTCATTTCTAATGATGCCCAAACTGTTCAGCCTAGGAAGTAGGTCAAGAGAAGAGGAAAACTAGGTCAGTAGGCCATCTCCTGTTTCCTCTCTCAGCACCCTCAGTGTCAGATTCTGGAGATTCCAGAGTTTCCTCCTCACTCACCTTTGACCCCTTGTCTCGTCTGAGCGCGTGACATTCTGAAAGAAATCAGAACACTTTGGTGTGGAATGGGGTTTGTTTGATTTTTTTTTGGTGCTACTAGTTTGTTTTTCTTTTATCCTGTTCAGGATGGTTTTGACACTTTGGTGGGAAAAGTTTGGTTTTCCTGAGAAGGGTTCTTAGTCTGTTTTTGGTTTTTAGTTTTTCTATTCATGTGTGTATGTGGTGTGTGTTTGTTTCCCTGTTTTTTAAATCTCTAACTCTGCTTACGCCTGGGGTTTTGTGCGTGCGCGTGTATGCGCGCGTGCGTGCGTGTGTGAGTGGGTTGTTGTGTGTGTGTGTGCGCGCGCCGTGTGTGAATTCCTCTGTCAAGATTATCTAGAGAGTGGGTCCGGTGATTATTACCAAGCTGACAGAGCTGCGCGCTGAGATGATGGTGTAGACGAATGAGCAAATGAGGAAAGGACTAACCATAGTCAATGGTATTTTCGAAGTTCTTTGCTGACATACAGTCCTTGCCTTTCTTAGTGACTGAATTCTTGATGTAGAACTGTTACAATGTACACATAAGGAGAAAAAGAGAGCGGGCTAGAGAAAGGGAGAGTGAGACAGACAGACAGAAAATCAGAAAGAGAGAGACAGGGATTTTGGGAGACAGAAACAGGAGCCTAATATGTAAGACCTAAAGACTGCGATAGTTTTGATAAAAACAGATTTGTCCCTATCCATTATATGTCTGTTTTCTGCTAATCTGTACTTTTGAATCAAAAGGCGCGCGCGCACGCACACACACACACACACTCACACACACACTCAGTCTAGATCACTCGGAGCATTCCATTCTCAATGAATTTTCGAACAGTATCCATGGCCTTTTCATTTAATTGCAGAGTAGAAAATGAAACGTCTTGATACTTTTGAATTCAGTCAGCAAAATAGCCAGTTTTTTTAAGTATTTTTGTTTCGTGTAGAACTTTTATTCAGAACTTTTTTGTATCAAATAATGCAATGGAAGAGTTCATACTTTTAAAATGATTATTTCATAAGTCTGCCAAATGAGTGTACACAACTTTTTTCAAGTACACTATAACTATTGAAGAAAAGACCCATTTACTTTAAATGCTTACTTACTTACTTTTGCAATTTACCACACAATCTGACACGAATCCAACCTCCAAGAACGGTTATTCCAAATAGCACGTACACACACACACACACACACACACACACACACACAACACACACACACACACACACACACACACACACACACACCTCACTCACAAACACACACACACACACAACACACACACAACACACACACACACACACACACACACACACACACACACACACACACACATGCTTTTCCCTCACTTACTGTTAATCTTTTCTTACATTGTCCTGTCTGGCCAGTCATTTTCTAGCAATCAGACGACGTCTTCAGGAAGCAGCTATCAGCCTTTCCCCGGACACACAAAGGGGTTGATCAGAACCATCATCCCCTGTAAAACACTTCTCAGTGATGTACGTTCAACCCTCTTCAGGGAAATCAGGGAAACCCAGAAATGAAGATCGACTTAAAATGGGAAGAAAAAGAAATACTGATGGTACTACACACACACACACACACACACACACACACGCCACACACACACCCACTCACGCACACACACATACACACACACTCTCTCTCTCTCTCTCTCTCTCTCTCTCTCTCTCTCTCTCTCTCTCTCTCTCTCTCTCTCTATCTCTCTCTCTCTCCCTCTTTCTCTGGCCGAAGTACAACATTTTTTTTCCAATGTTTAGTGTTCAGTGTTCTCTCTCTGTGTCTCTCTGTCTCTGTCTCTCTCTCTCTGTGCAGAACATATTGCGCACACGTTAATTCTGTTCCACTTTTCCAAAGAGTAGGCCATTGTGTGCTGGTAAGACCAGATGAAAAAACCCTTACAAAACCGCATACACACAAGGACCGGTTGTAAAAAAAAAGCACATGGGCGATTATTTCTTGATCCTCGATATAAAAGAATAAATAGATAAATGAAATCTCTCTCTCTCCTCACCCCCCCCCCCCACCTCTCTTCATCCACAACTGTGATGACAAAATTGACAAAACTGTCGGATCTTCCCGCTACCAGTTTTGCTGACGTCATGTTGCCACCTCCAGATCTTCCAACCAGATTATTGCCCTCCACCAGAGTAGCGTTGCACTGCCTTGTGGGTACTTGTTTAACCGGAAACGGAAGGGCGAAGGTCAAGGCACAGACAGTTTGTATGGGATGGAAAGGTCAGGGTTCAAAGCTAATGCAGGTACACCTTTGGAGGAGAAAGTAGTTGAGAAAAGAAACAGATTGCGAGAGTAAGTTCTTTGTAGAGTAGTTGAGTGGCTAGACAGATACTTTTTTCTGGTTTTGCACAAAATAGTTGTTTTTGAGCGCTTTGATTTGTTGCTTAACAGGATTCAGCGCTATATAAATTCCATATATTATTATTTTTTTTTTCGTTCCTTGGCTAGAGCTCCGAGGTTCATCAATGGTGAGATATTTTGTGTATGCGGCCAGTTTTCTCCATGTGATTATTAAGGTATGCATATTTCGACTTTGGGGGGAGGAAAATTGGATAGTTTTGTGTCAATGTTGCTGCGTCTGTTGTTTCTTTGTCCGTGTGATTTTCTGTATGTTTGTTTTTCCATCAACCTCTGTCTTGATCCTTTGTCTCTTTTCTTTCTGTGATGAGTGGGTAATGGAGAGAGATCATGTACTCCGTCTCTCTCTCTAATAAAAAACAGCACACGATTGCTATATTCCTTATCCTCATAAACAAAGATTTGATTTGGTTCGTTTGGTTTAATTAGCTTGTCTCTCTCTCTTTCTCTCTCTGTGTCTGTCTGTCTGTCTCTCCCTCCCTCCCTCCTCCCTCTCCTTCCCCCTCCTCTCTCTCTCAACATGATTGGTTTATTCATTATCCCTAAAAAAACCAATTTCATTCGATCTGATTTGGTTTAATTTGATATATCTCTCTGTGTGTCTCTCTGTGTGTGTGTGTGTCTCTCTCTGTCTCCCTCTCTGTCTCTCTCTCTGTCTCCCTCTCTCTCTCTGCTCTTGAAATAGAGGGTAGCGCTATAGGACATGACTCTACTACACGCTATAGAGACATTTTGAAGCCATCAGAAAGAGGACACAATATTTACCAATGTCACAATTCGCGGGACCTGGTCACCAATCCACGTCCACGTCATACTCCAAGAACCTATCAGAAAAGGACGAGTGTTAGCAAAACTGAAAATTTCAACAAGAATGCTGTTCCTTTCTCTATGCCTGCTTCTGTGGGTTTTTTCTTCTCTCCAGGCTAAGTATTGGTGAGGTCAGTTCGTTGCTAGTCATGGAACTCTCTAATACCGAGGCGGTATTGTACTGTGTTGTATTGTATTGTGTTGTATTGTATTATACTCTATTCTATTGTGCTGTATTGTATTGTGCTCTAACACCGAGGCTGTATTGTGGTGTGTTGTATTGTATTGTGGTGTGTTGTGTTGTATTGCATTGTGCTGTATTGTATTATAATCCATTCTATTGTGCTGTATTACACTGTATTGTACTGCATTGTATTGTGTTGCATTGCATCGTATTGTATCGTGTTTGCATGTATCACATAAATTTTATGTATTGTGTTGTGTTATAGTGTGTACTGCTTTTATTGTCCTGCTCTGCCTTGTTATATACCACCTACTTTGGTCCTCTGTACCTTACCTTGACCTGCTCTGCTCTGCTTTGTCCGCCATACAATGCTATGCTATGTTGTGCTATAACAGGCTAACTTTGAAGGGAAAATGCAAGGGACAAACGACAAAGTGATATTTCTGACAAATCTGGAGGTCACCAAAAAGCCCTGCTTTTGGTTGAAGTGTCGGTGTTTTCCATAGCTTAGTTAGGCTTACAAAGCATGTCAGTTCAACCTTTGAGATTCATTCCTAAAATGCTATTAGACTCAAGGCCTGTCATTTAAACTGTAGATTTCATGTAAAACACTTCTTTGTACGTATAGTCAGGAAAAAAATCATATATATATAAGTTATCTTTTTAAACGAAAAGATTATTTGTAGAGTAGAAATGTAAGTAAAACAAAAGTATCAACATCTATGGTACCGTAACAACTTATCAATGATAGCACCTGATCTCATCCCACATTTCTATAAATACTGTTTTTTTTTTAAAAAGAAAATTAGAATAGTCTGCACTAAAGACACTTTTCTGCATACGTTTTAACATTTCAATGGCAGACAAACTCTTTCTATCCCGTTTAAATTTCGTGTTCTTCGTGATTTGGTTTTAAACTGGTTTACTCCCACCCACCCACCACCCACTGCCAATAATTTCCTCTTTAAACCTTTTAGCAGATCATTCATCATTACACAGAGCACAGAAACACAGAAGGTATCAGAAAAATACATGTCAGCAGTTAAGTCTTTGAATAGTTCAACACTGAGTGCCACACTCCTTATTCCGTCACCTCACCCTGTTCCAGCCAAATTCCCCCCCCTCCCCCCCCCTCCCCCCCCCCCCCCCCCCCCCCCCCCTCACAATCTTTCCCTGAACTGCCGCTGTCAATCGTACATCACCTTTTCCCGCTCTCGCAGACAGGGAAGGAAGGGGGGTAATACAGCCTGTAGACTCACAAGAGAGGCATTTTAACCCATTCTTTTAAGGGAGAACATGGCGGCCGTGGTCGCCATTAGGTAGATCAGAGTGGGGACGTCATCAGACCAGACCAGACCAGACCAGACCAGACGCACGTCACGTGCTTAGTGAGAAGAGGCTTGCAGAGAAAAAAACCACAGTAATGGAACTCGCTCCACCAGCACCTAAAGACTTCCTTCCTGTCTCATCTTTCTGCTTCTGGCAGTAGCAGGCCTATCAAGACTGAAATCTTCCCTCCTCTTTCCTACTGGTTCCTGTAATTCCAGATTTTCGCTTCCTTCTCCCTCTCCTCTCCCCCTTCTCTTTCGTTTCGTTGTCTTCCTGCTAAATCTGCTGAGGTGGCTCCGACAGCGGCTTGAGAGTGTCGACAGGCTGTAAATCTGCCTTGTCACTTTGCACACTGGTAGGCTGGGAAACTGGGAGGCAGTGAGGAAAAGACTGGGAGGAATAAGGTGGATTGTGACGTGTTGTATTGTATTGTGGTGTGGTGTGTTGTAATGTATTTTTTATTGTATTATATATTGTATATTACTTTCAGTCATTGAGGATTCCTCTGCGTCAAAATCAGGCTGCTCTATCAAGGAAGAGCGTGTCGCTAAAAGAGCATCATCATTTAAAAAATGTATTTATAATTTTCTATTTTGTTTGTGTATTTCTTTCTCTACTTGAGAATTTTTTTTTGGTAACAGGACTATGACAGAAACAAAACCTCTTGTTTTGGTTCTTTTAAGTGCACTGATTGCATGTTGTGTATGGCACATAGCTTGTCATCACATCCGAAAATTTCTTCTTCTTTTTTCTTCTTCTTTTTTTCTATTTCTTCCTTCTTTTGCTTCTTCTTCTTCTTCTTCCTCCTCCTTCCCTCTTTTTCTTCTTCTCTCTTCTTCTTCTTCTTCTTTTTCTCTTGCTAGTCTTTACATCAACAGATGTTTCTGGGGAAAATAATGGCATGTCCTTTCCAGTTCCTCTCGTGAACCGTACAGCTTGGTTTCTCAATCCTAACATATAAAAAATAATGTGGCGCAAAAAGTCAAAAACTGCTTTGTTCACATAAAAAACCGCGTAACTTAATAAAGAAAAAAATTCTTCAACATTTCTGTCAATTTCTCTTCTATTATCTGGACAAATTAAAGCCCCCCCCCCACCCCCACTCCCACATCAAAAACAACGAAGATGTCAGCATACATGACTGTAACTATGTAAACTGTTTGCTCACAGCCACACACAATACCGTCAGTCGTAACCATCTCTTCACACGCGTTAATTTCCCCTTTTCCCTTCCCTTCCAGATCTCTGTGTGTTGTTCTGTTCCGTTCCCTTGCGCGTCATGGGCTAAGAGACAGACCCTGGGAACACAAAGGGAGGACACTCCTTCCTTTACAGACACAATGCCCTCCCGTGGCTGCCAATGGTGAAGCACCAGAGTTGTCTATTGTATGGTATTGGATTGGAATGTATCGGGGTGTGTTGGGTTGTATACTACTTTCAGTCTTGGCAGAAGTACAATACAATACAATACAATACACCACAATAACCGTTGTAATCAATGGATTATTCAGACATAACATCGCGTGCTCCGGAAGAATGGGCGACAGACAAAAGTGCTAGAAACAGTTCTATTAGAATGAAAATATGTCCTCTATCCCTCTCTTCCCCCCTCTCTCTCTAAGTATAATAATAATGATAATAATAATAATGATAATGATAATAATACTCTCTCTCTCTCTCTCCCTCCGCTTGGTGGCAGGATAGTCTAGTAGTTAAAACGTTTAACTTGCAAACCTCCTCTTCTTCATCTTCGTCTTCATCTTCGTCTTCATCTTTTTCGTCTTCTTCTTTTCCTTCTTCTTCTTTTCCTTTTTCTTCTTCTTCTTCTTCTTGTTCTTCTTCTTCTTCGTCTTCTTCTTCCTTTCCTTCTTCTTCTTCTTCTTCTTCTTCTTCTTCTTCTTCTTCCTTCTTCTTCTTCTTCTTCTTCTCCTCCTCCTTCTTGTTCTACTTCTTCTTCTTCTTCTCCTCTTCTTTCTTCTTCTTCTCCTCCTCCTCCTTCTTCTTGTCCTCCTCCTCCTCCTTCTTCTTCTCCTCCCCCTTCTCCTCCTCCTTCTTGTCCTCCTCCTCCTTCTTCTCCTCCTCCTCCTCCCCCTTCTCCTCCTCCTCCTCCTCGTTTTTCTCCTCCTCCTCCTTCTTCTCCCCCTCCTCCTTCTTCTCCTCCTCCTTCTCTTTTTTCTCCTCCTCCTCCTCCTCTTTTTTCTCCTCCTCCTCTTTCTTCTCCTCCTCCTCCTTCTTCTCCTCCTCCTTCTTCTTCTCCTCCACCTCCTCCTCCTCCTCTTTTTCTTCTCCTTAATCTCCTCCTCCTCCTTCTTCTCCTCCTCCTTCTCCTTCTCCTCCACCTCCTCCTCCTCCTTTTTCTTCTCCTTATTCTCCTCCTCCTCCTTCTTCTTTCTCGTCGTCGTCCAACGCTCATGAGGGCCCGGGTTTCAACCAACACCGAGATGTCTGCTGGAGGGGACTTGAACCTTGGAGTTAACATCAGCACCAACTCCACTCCCCTGAAAGTCTTTCTGATCAGACTGTACACCAAGGTCCCGTGCATGAGCGCAGGCAGAACATCTTTTGAACACTCTAAGTCCTTCCGGATGAGACTATAAACCGAGGCCCCGTGTGCGAACGCATGCAGAACATCTTGCTCACACGTTAAATCCTGTTCCGCTTTTCGAAAGAGTAGGTCATTGTGTGCCGGTGGAAACAGATGACAAAATTTACAAAACCGCATACATACGGGGACTGGATGTAAAATAAAACACATGAGTGCATATTCCATTATCCTCGATATATATTTTTAAAAAATTGTCATCAGAGCGCTTTGATTTGTTGCTTTACAAGATTCAGTGCTATATAAATTCCATACATTATTATTATTATTATTAAGCCTGTTTGTGCGTTTTGGAAGAGCAGGCCATCGCATGCAAGTAGGAACGGATGACAAAATCTTTTTAAAAAAATGAATGCATACTGGTGTAGTGTTGAGACATTATCCCTGAAGACAGAGTACGGGTACCTTACTGGTAGAGAAATGGTCGCATACGCAAAATCTCACCACTGGTGAACCCCAAAGATCAAGCCGAGAAACGAAAGTAAAACCAAACCAAACCAAAACTAAACCAAATCAAAACTAAACCAAACCAAAACTAAACCAAACAAAACACAAACTCCGCTTGTGTTCAGCAGCAGCAGCAGCAGACTCCAGTCCTTCTCCCTGCTTTCTTCCTCACAGTAGCATCACGATGTACTTCTGTCACCATCAGCAGCCCGTCACGTTCTCGGTGAACAGGTTTGTTTTACATCGCCACAGACAATATTGTCAGCCTGGAAAGTGGATGGAAAACAAACCCAGAAAGTCTTGTAGAGAACAGGAGAGAAAGAAGGAAGAAACTCACGTCGATCAAGAAAACACTTTGTGTATATCTGTCTGTCTGTCTGTCTGTCTGTCTATCTGGTCTGTCTGTCTGTCTATCCATCTGTCTGTCTGTCTGTCTATCTATCTATCTGTCTGTCTGTCTGTCTTTCTGTCTGTCTATCTATCTATCTATCTATCTTTCTTTCTTTCTAAAAAGAGAAAGAGAGAGAGAGACTGATTGATTGATTGATTGATAATCTTTATTTCCAAAGGTAGCTGATAAGTATTGACGTAGGAGAGAGAGAGAGAGACAGAGAGAGAGAGAGAGAGAGAGAGAGAGAGAGAGAGAGAGAGACAGAGACGGAGACAGAGAGAGAAAGAGCAAATATAATTTTGAATCTACAGGGTTTTTGCAAAATGTCTTAAACAGGAATGCTAATTATATGTTGTGCACACCAGTATCTCAGAAAGATGGTATACCCACAAGGAGAAGAAGAAACGTGTTGGAAAATACGTTTTTACTGTCGTCACGACAGGTGAAAGATTATCTAATATAGTAGTCTGTATTCTCCTGCTGGGTTTTTGCTTCCTTTCCTTGTGTCCTGTCCTTCAGTTTGGCGTTTGTTTGTCTTTCTTTTTTTATCCAAGTTTTTGTGATTGATTTCTAAATACCTTTTATCGATCAAAACCCTATCAACAGAATAAAAGTGACACACAACGGTATGAATCAAAATAAAAAATAAAACCAACAAAACCACAAATTTGACGTCCTTTCCAGCAGATAAAAGGTATATGCCAAAACTAGCTAACTTTATACAAAAAACTACTCTTTCCGCTCTTTCACGTAATCTTTCCGTTCTTTCTTCTCATTCCCCTGACAACCTCCTGCCGTTTCCCCTGTCGCTTCCTCTCTGTCAGACCCAACAATACCGGCAGACAGGGGCAATGGACATCACAGACCAACACTGAACTCTCTGGAAGAACCGCATTAAAGTTTTAGGCACGGCAAAATGGTCACTCACTTTCACCGCCATCAGCGGAACTTCTACGTCATCCTTTCTGAACACGTCACGCTCCTTTGGGGAACGCGGAGGGAAGGGGGGGGGGGGATAGAAAATGGATTACACACACAAACACGTGCGCACGCATGCGTATTTACAGGTGCATTTAATGTCTATATACATGCAAGCGAGTACTGGATCTAAATATAAAGCACATGAGTGCTTATTCATTGTCGGACCCTAGATCGACAATCTCTACTTTGAGGTAACTATAATTGCAACAACAACAATTATTCATATTGTCCCCGAAATAAAAAAAAAAATTCATCACATAAATTAATAAAAGGAGAGAGAGAGAGAGAGAGAGAGAGAGAGAGAGAGAGAGGAGAGAGAGAGAGAGAGAGAGAGGAGAGAGAGAGAAGAGAAGAGAGAGAGAGAGAGAAAGAGAGAGAGAGAGAGAGAGAGAGAGAGAGAGAGAGAGAGAGAGAGAGAGAGAGAGAGAGAGACAGACAGATAGACAGACAGACAGACAGAGAACTCAGAACTCAGAAATTTGATGTATTATAGCCTAAGGCCGAGAGGGAGAGAGAGAGGGAGAGAGAGACACAGACAGACACACAGACAGACACACAGACAGACCAAAAAACAGACATCGCTTAACGACACCCCAGCCACCTTCCAGCCACTTCCCTCCCAACCTCCACCATCATTAATCCCCAAACACACAACGTTTACAGTGAAACAACTGTCATTCCCATTAAGTGAGCAGATGAAAACACACCTGGACGCCCCCAGACACCCCAGCTTGTCTGCACACACCCTTACTCTTCTGAAGAGAGAAGAATAGAAAGGTGAGTACTTGAGTTAAAAGATAAAGTAAAAAACACCAGCACACTAACTGATTGATTTAATAAATAGCTAACTATCGATTTAACTAACTAGTTAAGTAACTGACTAAAAAGGTGTCTATTAACCTATACGGTCCTAGGGGAGCGAGGCGTCAGAGACCTCAACTTCTCCAGGGGCCAGCATATTGAGGGCAGCGCCCATCTCCTCTTCCTCGCTGCTTTACCTTCCCTGACCTTAAAGAGGCAGGTACCCATTTACAGCTGGGGGAACTGGGGGACTGTACCGAAGCCAAGGCGCGCAAACCGTCACCCATCCAAGTGGTAACCACGCTCGACGCTGCTTAACCTTAGCTGGAGGAAAGCGAGTGCTCTGACCACTGAGCTATCCCGTCTCAGACTAGTTAGCTAGCTAACTAATAATTGGTGAGCTGACTTGCTAACAATCGATCTATTATTTTACTTTGTTGTTAGCTTGGAGATCCTCCGTCATGTTTGTAAAATACTTCACAGTGGAAGAAGACGGACAGTAGTGGAGTCTCAATCGAGAAGTCTGTATTTGGCCACAAGGAAGTCAAGTTTCCCTGTCTGCCACACACAAGAAATATAGCAGTTCACAGGCAACAGTGTGGAAATGGTCCTGGTTATTTCATTGCTACCAATACTTTACTATCTCAGTAAACAGAGCAATTCATGTCTGATGGCACAGAGAGAGAGAGAGAGAGAGAGAGAGAGAGAGAGAGAGAGAGAGAGAGAGAGAGAGAGAGACAGAGAGAGAGAGAGAGAGAGAGAGAGACAGAGAGAGAGGGAGGGAGGGAGGAAGAGAGAGAGAGAACTTGCTATTTGTTAGCGGAATAGATACTATTGTGGGTTGATAGCATAATTGTATAATTCACCAACAATTCTGCCACAGGCAAATCTGGAAGGAGGTCCCCAATGGTGTACCTAGCGTGAATCTGTACATGAACTGGTGTGATTTTATTGTCTGAACCATTTACGTCTGTTTTTTCCATTTCTGCCCAAACCATCAACACTCAATGTGTTTCTGTGTGACCAGAAAACATGATTTTACATAAGAAACGTGGCCGATCTTGTGGACTCTAAAAATACTGTTATCAGGAGAAAGAAACCGTCTCTAGCATAACAGTGAAGCAGTTAAGTTGGCAGGCATCAGCTCTCTGGCAGAGAGCAGAATCCAGGATTTGGTCTGATCATCCCTGAAAGTGTAGCCCAGAGCATCCTGTGTCCTATGAGAACATCTCCAGTAAATTCATGAAGCAAGGAGAGTTTGTGCTTACGAAGAAAATTCCTACAGTGTTATATGCTGTTGAGTTGGTTAATAAGAACAGCTTTCTTAGGGCGTGAGCCACTTTGGAATACCAGCCTATACTGATCGGTGTAATATCCTGTTTTACTTGTGCGCTGGTCGTGTCAAATCACTGACTGACCTCCTTCCAGATGTAAGACCTTTTAGATGTAGCCGTGGCAGTTTTGGGTGAATTATATGCATGTCAAATAATTCTATTCTAACAAAAGCAAGAACGTTTTTGAATGTACTTAAAAGGCCAAAAACGTTTGCCACATCCATTAGACCATAAGTGGCGGTCTGGGTGCTAGACTTTCGGATGAGACGATAAACCGAGGTCTCGAGTGTTACACATAATTATTTAGCGCACGTAAAAGAACCCACGGTAACAAGACAGTTGTCCCTGCCAAAGTTTTATAGAAAAAAGCAATTCATATAGGGAAACAAATACAGTTGCAGACAAGAAAAGAAAAAAAACATGATGGGTGGCGCTGCTCTTGTGGCGACGTGCTCTCCCCGGGGAGAACAGCCCATATTTCTTGGAGGGAAATCTGCCGTGACTTTAAGCGGAATAAATGAAAATAATAAATAAAAATAAAAAACACAATAACAACAGCGCACGCGCGCGCGCGCGCGCGCACACACACACACACACACACACACACACACACACACACACACACACACACACACACACACACACACCAGCCTTTTTAGAATAATTCTTTCCATTAGCTTGCCAGTGTGAGAGGTCAAAGCAATTGGTCTGTAGCTGGTTTTGTCAGATTTAGGCTTTCCCTGTTTATGAACTGGAATGACAATGGACTCCTTCCACTTTACTGGCATACCTCCCTCGATCCAACATTTATTGAAGAGTTTGTGGAGTAGATAAATGAAATTTGTTGGTAAATGTTTCAACATTTCATTAGAAATTGCATCTGACCCAACAGACGTTTTCTTGTTATAAAGAGATAGTAATGCATCTCTTACTTCGTCAAGTGAAATTGGAGCATTAATGCACGAACCGTTGTCAGAGACTGGGTCAGTACGTTCTGTTTAACTTTCTTCATCTGTTCTGTAGTTCCTGCGTTTTAGTGACAATAAGCATTGATTCAGAAAAAAATGTCTGCAAAGGCCTCTGCTTTTTCTATGTTTGATGGAAATTCTTTATTATCCAATTGCACTGGACAAGTTGGTAAACTAACACCTTTTTTCATTTCATGATATTTATCCCAAACTTTTTTAAGATCTTTATGATTTGAAATTTCAGTGGTACAAAAAGAAGTCCAAAATTTTCTCTTAGCCTGAGCTACAACTTGGTTACAGTAATTTTTTGCTTGTTTCTGTTTTACATTATTTTCTGACGTTTTATCTTTTAAATAAATTTTATACATTAAGCGTTTGTTTTTTTACTGCTTCCTCACATGCTGGTGTCCACCAGATATTTCCCAGATGTTTATTTGTTTTTAGGGTATTTATTTTGGGGATAGACAAAGTGGCAGCATGAATAATAGTCTCAGTAAAAGTGGAATATAAATGGTCTATGTTGTCAATGTCAAAGCTGTCTGTGGTGTAAGTTTCAAGGATGCTTTCAAACTTTTTCCAGTCTGCTTTTTTGTAATTAAATTTTGGAATTTTGTCTTCCTGGGTGTCACAGGAAGCTGTTAGTCCACTAAGCGTTGTAATGACAGGCAGGTGATCGCTGCCAAGGTTGTCATTGTGCGTTGACCACTCACATTCTGGAGCTAATGCAGGAGATATAAGCGATAGATCTAAGGCTGATGCTCTGTGACTAGCAATGTCGGGGATTCTAGTAACACTGCCATCATTTAGTAAGTACAGGCAGGAATCAACTATGTTTTCTACAAAGCGATTATGAGATATTTTTTCACAGTCTTTATCCCAAAAAGGAGCATGTGCATTAACATCTCCTGCTATAAACCACTTTTCATTATCTTTAAGGTTGTGTATCCATTCAGTGTTCATATCATTAGGTCCCCTAGGTAGGTATACAGATACAGTATTTATTATTAAATTTTCCCCAAATTTTACGCGTGCTGCACATGAGTGTATATCTAGGACCTGGTTAGGCACTGGTGAGGGACGTGCAGTAATCCACCCCTTCTTCGATGTATATAGCTGCACTGATTTTGGTAGCAGCATCCACCTGTTGATGGACAGGTGGATAATAGTAACCAGGCAGCTTAGGTAGTTTGTTCCTGGTTACATTCAGGATTGTAAACCAAGGACTTGGTATTTATTGTTGGAAAGATGTTGGATTAGATAATGTAGATTAGTGGAAATAGATCTAGCGTTCCACTGCATTAGTTTCAATATGTTGGACTTTTTACATCTAGATCGGGTAGGCATTTTAAAATACGGGATTAATTTTTTAAAATATCAACAAAAAAGGTTAAAAAACAACAACAATCAACTCTAAACTGCAAAAAACCAAAACATTAAACAAATTAAAATTAACAATTATGTGACCCAAATTGTTGGCTCTATGCGAAAGATAAATACTGCACACCGAGTCAAGTAAAACAGCTAGATCTACTGTGGATATGAGTAAATACTAAACATCACCACAGCTAGGCTAGTGCACTACAAGTTGATGTACAAACTACCAGTCACAGTTTCTCAGCACATCAAAGTAGTTGTGCTGTCTCTGCTGTCTCCACCAAGGGAACTGGTACACTTGGTATGGAAACGGCCACTGGCTGGAGGCTGGCTGTAGCTGGTAATTTTCAGAGACATAGGTGGATCTGGGTGACTGGTAAACATTTTTGTTGTAAACCCGACGTCTTGGTTTCCTCTTGGGCTTTTCCCAGACTAGAGCATGCACATGCCTGCCGATGTTTTTGGCAAGAATGCTGGACCCATGGGTGTTCAGATGCAGGGAGTCTTTGAAATAGTTGTAATGAGTCTTTATGTTGGCATGGGAAATGAAGGAAACTTTTCAAATTAAACATTTCAGAACAAGTAACAGCATTAAATACATCTGCCTTCATCTGAAGATTAAAATCTTTTATGGGTGTAATTTTACTGATGACAATTTTGGTATCAGGGAATGAGGTCATCAGATTTTTAACATTTTGAACCATTGTCTGACTGGCCTTTTGTGGATCTGTGGTTTTCAGATCATTGATACCACAGTAGATAACGATGCACTGTGGTTCCTTGGCATCAATCTTCCAATCCTTTAAGTGGGAGATGTGGTCAATGTCAGATGTTTTAATTTTTTTAACATTCAAGCCATAGGACAGACCTAGCCGACTGCTGTTGACTCCGCCTAGAATAGAGTCATGAGCTAAAAGCACAGTGGGAAAACCAGAAGTTTGGTCCTTCAACTTAGAACTTGATTTGACGTCATGCCAATTCATTTTCGTCACACCCATCTTTTTACGTAACTGGTCTGGCTTCTGAATGTCTTGTTTTGGAATTTCTTTAGCCACTGACCTTTTCTGTTGATTGTCAGTGCTGGGTGATGATGGCACTCCTTTTATGACTTCCGCGTATGTGGTTACTGGTGAGGGAGGATGGGAAGGGCGTGAGTCAGGTGAGTCAGTCTGTGTCCCGCTGGTCACCATGCTGGGCGTCTCTGCAGGCCTTCTTCTCTTGTGGTCGGCACAGTAGGAAGCTAGAAGACGGCACATGAAGCTATCGAGAGCACTTGCCCCGGCTTGTGATTGGCTGCTGCAATCACGTGTCCGGAATCCGCCATCTTGGGCACAATGTCACACGCGCGCTTGCGAGCGCCACACCCGCCCACCTCCCACCCTCTATACACACACACAATTCTGACAATTATAATAATTTTTATGGTATCCACACATCTTACTACACATGTCATCTAACTTTTTGTAATAGTTTAACGCTTCTCGATAAAAAACACGAAAAAACTCACCTGAGAAGTTCATGGTGTTGAGAGAAAAACACAGACAAGTTGAGAAAAACTGCTTGAACTTGAGGTGTTTCGGTCTGGTATCGAACGCAATGGGAGAAAAACGCGCGGTAAGACCACGCGGTAAGCATCACTTACCTAATTAGCCAGTGCAGCATCTCTTCATTGGAGATGGGGAAAGTTATCATCTATCAAACAATACGACAGGCCGTTCTGTCGTAGCAGACGAAAAACCAAGATGGCGGATTCCGGACACGTGATTGCAGCAGCCAATCACAAGCCGGGGCAAGTGCTCTCGATAGCTTCATGTGAAGACGGCCCTGGTCAGCCACAGTTTTCTCTAAATAGGTGATCTTATCAGAGTGACATGATCACCTGCTTTAGGTCTGCCAAGGAGCTGTCAGCTTGGTGATCCGGAACGTTAACTTGGTGGTCAATGGTTACCAGTTGCGACTGCTCCTGAACGGTTTTCGTTGTCCGGCTGGTTTTGACTGTAGGGACCCCTTTGCCATCTTGTTCAGTAGGCCCTTTACATTTTTCCTTTGAATGGGTCTCCAAGCAACCCGATGCTGATCTTAGACGTCTAGTCTTGGTCATGTTTGTACATCAAACTTGTTTTAGCACACAGCAAATTTCAGCAGCTGGTTACTGTCGCCATGTTGTGACGTCTCGATTTGATATTTGAATTTGATATTTGAATTTGGCATTTGATATTTGATATTGCAAAAGGTCTCTGGCATAGTCCTATAGGACATTTGTTATAGTTTCATTAACGTTAATCACTTTTTATGTTTTTGTGTCTGTGGTGTGGTTTTAAAAAAATATTTTTATTGTATCTTTTGCCTTGCACGGTTTCTTTTCATGATTAGACTACTTTTTCCCCCTCGCATTTTTCAGTAGGGCCTCTACAACCACTTCAATTATCATACACCCCTTGTATATATATGTTTTTTCTTTCTCGTCTAATATCACTGAGAGTGAACAGACGTAAAATCGAAGACAACAACAACAACAACAACAACAACAACAACAACACACACACACACACACACACACACACACACACACACACACACACACACACACACACACACACAATCGTTTTTTTTGTTGTTTTGTTGTTTTTTAAATTCCTGTTGCATTGCCAAGTTTTTCGAGATTATTATTTTTTTTATTTTTATTTTTTTAACACCACATCCACATCTCCCGGTTTTGTTTTTTTTTTTTTTTTTTTTTTTTTTTTAGGGGGGGGGGGGGGGGGGGGCGTCTAATATCACTAAAAGTGAACAGACGTAAAATTGAAGTCATCAACACATCCTTCTCTTTTTCCAATGACGTCAAGGATAACGTCACAGGAAATGAGCAGGGGACAACAGATTGCACCGACACAGAAGCCATTTTTAATTTTATGTTCAGCCAATCACAGAGATTTAATGTGCTAAATTCTCCGGATATGAACTCTTAAGGAACCGCTTGCTTCATTAAAGGCATTTGGGGCAGTGAGGGCAATTGCTGTCAGGTTTTGTCTTGTCAAAGCCAAACGTGTGGCGGCGGCCATCTTTTTGGCTGTTGTTCCATTTTCCTTCTCCTTTCCACTCTCTCACTCTTTCTTTGTCTGCTTACTTTGTCAGCTTGCCTCTCTCTCCTCTCTCTCTTCTCTCTCTCTCTCTCTCTCTCTCTCCTCTCTCTCTCTCTCTCTCTCTCTCCTCTCTCTTCTCTCTCTCTCTCTCTCTATATATATATATATATATATGACGGTAGCTTTTATGATGGACGTGTGTATCACTATACAATGGAATTAAACGAAGAAAAACGGTACACAAGTAGGTAAACCAGATATTTTTTAGCCTATGAAAAGGCCTAGTGGGGTTCAAAATGAAAACTATTTTTGAAGAAAGGAAAATGATCAGGGATGAACAGGAAAACAAGTCAATGCTAACTGTATGTAATTAGAATAAAGAAAAAAAACATGAATTAATAATAATAATAATAATGATAATAATGATAATAATAATATAATAATAATAATAATATAATAATAATAATAATAATAATAATAATAATAATGTATGGAATTTATATAGCGCTGAATCTTGTAAAGTCAACAAATCAAAGCGCTTGCATTCAAATCATTCATACGCATGCAACCATCCATAAATATCAAGATAAACAAATATCAAATTTATACACACAACACACTTAGGTGGGGGTGGTGGAGGTGAAAGCAGCTATTGACATGTAGGAACAGACAACAGGGGAAGATATCAAGTAGAGTATAAGTGCGTTTTGGGGCTAGATTTGAAAGAATCAAAAGAAGGCTTTTGGCGAAGTGGAAGAGGGAGGTCGTTCCATGTAGAGGGACCGGAAACAGAGAAAGAGCGACGGCCAACAGTGGTTTGTTTAAATCTGGGTGTTCGAAAGCACAATGTATTTACAGCTGAACGAAGGGAACGGGACGGAGTGTACAGGTGAAGACAGTTACAGAGATAAGAAGGTGCAGATTTGTGGAGACATTTAAAACAAAGGGTATTAATCTTATACTTTATTCTTTGTGAGACAGGCAGCCAGTGAAGAGATCGCAAAAGAGGAGTGATATGTTCAGATTTTTTCTTTCTAAGGACCAGTCGAGCTGCAGAGTTTTGTATGCGTTGAAGGGAGTGGATGGATGATGCCGGCAAACCAGCCAAGAGAGAATTACAGTAGTCCAGTCGAGAAAGAATGAGAGACGTGACAAGTTTGGATGTTGCTTCAGTAGACAGATACTTGCGAATTGCACTTATGCGCCGTAATTGATAGTAGTAAGACTGGCAGGTCTGGGTGATGAATTTTTTCATAGAGAGTGTGTTGTCAAGAACCACACCTAGATATTTCACAGAGCTGGACAGAGGAACCGACGTATTGCTGAATTCCACTGAAGTCGTTGTGATGGAGGAAAGTTTATGTTTGGTCCCCATGAGCATGGCTTCCGTTTTATCAGCTTTAGCTGTAACTTATTTAGAGTCATCCAGTTTTGAATGTCTAGAAGGCAGTGGGCCATATTTGTCAGGAGGGAAGGCAGATTTTCAAGGGTATTGCTACATTGAAGCTGAGTGTCATCGGCATAGAAATGATGATCAATATGATGATGGTTTATCATGTGTGAGAGTGGAGCAGTGTAGAGAGTGAAGAGAACAGGACCCAGAACTGATCCCTGTGGGACTCCACATTCCAGTTTGACAGGTTTTGATTGAATTTTGCTGACAATAACTTTCTGGTATCTGGTATCTGGTATCGAATTGATGCTCATCCATGCGTAATTTACTTGTGTATACACACACTCACACACATACACACAAACGCACACACACACACACACACACACACACACACACACACACACACACACACACACACACACACACACACACACACACACACAACACACACACACACACCCTATCACTTGATTAAGAACGATTCACACAGGAATTCCGTCGATTGTCACATAATCTAGACTTGCAGGATTTCCAAATAAGTCTTCAGGCTAAATGTTCGGGAGAACACCCATTCCAAGGGAGATAGCGGCAGAATCTCAAACCTCCACTCTCATATCACTATTCCTCCCCCATTGGGTTGCGGGGAGGGGGGATGGCGGGGGGCGGGAGGGGCACGTCAGTATAAATAGCATCCTCGCCTTCTGGAAATTCTGTGCTAGAGATTTCCTCTTTTCTATCCCTCTCTTTGTTTCTACCTCGTTCCTATTCTTCCTGTCACCTCCTCCTTGTCTATTTTCTGCCTTCTTGGTCAATTCTCCTGCCTTTTTTTTTTCCAGAAAGACTTCAAAGATAACGATTCTCTGTTACCCCGAAGTCGGATGCGCTGGGCCTGACTTGTCAGGCGCTTAACGGCAGCGTGACGCATTTTCGCTCATATATAAGGGACAATAGTTGCTGTCTGAGCGTTGGAAGAAGAAGAAAGAAGATCACTAATCTGCGTGGTCAGAATGCAGCTACTCTAAGAGTGAACACACACCGGTGGCATACACAAAGTCTCCCCATTGCTGAACCTTGGAGCTCAAACCAAAGAACAAAGAAAAAAATACCCCACACCATCACATAAGCCTGACGCTCTAACAAAATGATGAAGAGATATCAAAACCAGGTTTATAAATATTTACAAGACCAAGTTCAAGGACTCTTTTTTTTTTTGGAAAACGGAAGGGTTGACAGAAGCTGCTTTGAAAGTGGGAGAAAAGGAAGCGGAAACGGGAGAGGAGTCCATGATGGACGTTAGGGAGGGGAGCTAACCATGCAGAGAGGACAGGAAGTGTGGAGTAGACAGAGTAGCAAGGGCACGGCAAGTGGGTTTCGCCTTCAGACTGCGGCAGTTCTCTTTCATTGAACAAAATATTAGATTAGATATTCAGCTGTGTGTGTGTGTGTGTGTGTGTGTGTGTGTGGTGTGGTGTGTGTGTGTGTGTGTGTGAGTGTGTGTGTGTGTGTGTGTGTGTGCTTTTGACTTGACTTGTGTATCAACTATTTCAGTCTATTAACTTTTGGCTTTTCGTTTATTTACACAATTATCTGTATTCAGTTTGATCTATCTATTTGTTTTAGCTATTCATTCAAATTATTTTTTAAAGATCGTTTTATCTATTAGCCATTTTTGTGGATGCAATCTTTGTAGGAAAAACCACTTATGTGGTTAGATTTTGTTTCAATTCAAGTTCCATGTTGTTGTAAATGCACTGAAGCTATGAGCCTTTGTAAATTTAAATAATAATACTACTAATAATAATACTAAAAATAATGTACGGTATTTGTATAGCCCTGAATCTTGTAAAGCAAACAAATCAAAGCGCTTGCATTCAAATCATTTACAGACATGCAACCTTCCACAAAATATAAGAATTAACATATCAAATGTATGCTCACATACACGCACGCACATACTCACAAAAACAAAACAAAAGGACATGAGGACATAAGGACAAAAGGACACAAATACAGAAAACACGTTTCACTTGTTTATATTTTGAACTCTATCAAGAAAAACATAAAGTTACAGCACATAAAGAAATAAACTGCACACATTCACTCACTCTCTCTCTCTCTCTCACACACACACACACACATACACACACACACACACACACACACACACACACACACACACACACTCACACACACACACTCACACACACGCACACACACACACACACACAACCACTGAAACGGCTTACAAATTTTATTCTTCTTCTTCGATCACTCAGACAGCTAGTATTGTTTTCTGTCATACAAGCAAAAATGCGACACGCTGCCGCTAAGCGCCTGACAAGTCAGGCCCAGCGCATCCGACTTTGGTTTGGGAAAATTGTTATATGATTAAGTAAAGGGGACGGGATAGCTCAGTGGTCGGAGCACTCGCTTTCCCCCAGCCAAGTTAAGCAGCATCGAGCGTGGTTACCAGTTGGATGGGTGACCGTTTGCGCGCCTTGGCTTCAGTACAGTTCCCCCAGTTCACCCAGCTGTAAATGGGTACCTGCCCTCTTTAGGGTCAGGGAAGGTAAAACAGCGAGGGAGAGGAGATGGGCGCCGCCCTCAATATGCTGGCCCTAGAGAAGTGAGGTCTCTGACGCCTCGCTCCCCTACGACCTTATAGGTTATGGGACTCCTTTACCTTTACCTTAGAAAAAGGGCAGGAGAATGGACACAGAACACAGAAAGAAGACAGGAAGGAGGTGACAGGAAGAAAAGGAACAAGGCAGAAGCAAAGAGAAGGTTAGAAAAGAGGGAAATCCTAGCACATGGTTTCCAGCTTAGTAAACAAACCAATACATAGTTTATGATGTAAGGATAAGTCGTTACTTTAGCGAAGATTTGTTATTATTCCAGCAAATTACCCCTTACAGAAAAACTCTATGAAATCAAGAAATGACGCCACACGTGTGACGTCAAAGCTGTAATTGAAGTCACAAATTGGATTGACACAGGCGTCTTATTGGATTGGCCAAAGGACTGACTCCGTGATTTAATGGGGCAAGGCTTAAGGGGATGTTTTAGTTCACAATCTGATGGAGACAGCCCGACATCTGGGGGAGAGGGTGGTTTGTTGGTTTTTTTGCTGCTGTCCTCTCTCTGTGTCTCTCTGTCTCTCTGTCTGTCTCTCTCTCTCTCTGTGTTTGTGTAAAACCCTCTGTCTCTATTATTATGGGAACATATTGGTGACTTTTTTCATTATATTTTTTATTAATTTTCATGCAACGTTTTTTTCAGCTATCACATCGCTAAGAAAACCTTGTAACTTAACATTTACTGAAGATGTCAGTGTGACTTTCTCAGCGGATTGAATTCAAGCGGCTCCTGCAGTGCTGCCCTCTTTGTATACAAGAATGGAGACGAAGAGGCAGACAGAGAAAACGATGGGAAGACAAACATCAGAGTGGACTGGCTTTGAAAGGAACGATTTGCTACGGAAAGCAGAGGACCGCGGGGAGTGGAGGAAGCTGGTTGCAAAATCTTCATTAGTGCCTCCACGATCCAAGGGACTAGGGGATAGGTGAGGTGAGGTGTGGAGTTGCAGGTTTAAGAAAAGAGGAATATTTTATATTAATTGTGTGCCCAGTGTAAGGTTTGTTACAGTCCCATCCTTGCCTGTCCGAAGTATCGCTAGCGACAAAATGAACAGACATCAGTCCCCAAAGTGTGGCCCTATCCTCTCATGCTGACCACCGTCAAACATTTAGCAGCGATGCAATGTACTTTAGGTCATCAACTAATTGGAAAACAAACCAACTTGGTTCTGTATACACTTTATATTTGTGAGAAAATGTTTTATTTCAAACAAGTTGTATTCGTTTGTTTTTGCTACTAATAGATACCGGAGTTCTTTGGTATCTTTGTTACCTTGCTTTGACTTTGAAGCTCATTCTGTCCGTCTGTTTACCTGTCTGTCTTTATGTCTTTCCGCCTGTCTGTATGTCTTTCTGCCTGCATGCTCCTATCCATCTCTGTCTCTTGCTTTAGTCAGAAAAAGAAGAAGAAAAAAGAGAACCATCATGAGCAATACGCCAGTTTTAGAACTCTTCTTCCATCCATCTGTCTACCTGTCCGTGTATCTGCCTGTCAGTTTCTGTGTCTGTCCTTTAACTGCTGACCACATCCACTTAAAAAACCCCAACAACATACATATTCCAAACTCCACAACAGGCACACAGAGCAGTGCTACCCTAGCCAGACTGGCATCAGCCAGACACCAGACACCAGACCCTGTGCTGTATACAGTCCTGCCCGCTACATGAGGCAGCACTCTGAAAGAGGACCTGGCCTGACTGACCCACACCACCCCAGTGGCCAAGAAGCTCTGAGGAGACTGGGAGATAGGACCTGCAGCAGAGTAC
>CM054136.1:88049024-88074024 GCA_028751875.1 Rapana venosa | reverse complement strand
TCTCTCTCTCTCTCTCTCTCTCTCTCTCTCTCTCTCTCTCTCTCTCTCTCTCTTTCTCTCTTGTTCAACAACACTAATCAATCCTGGACATACTGAAAGCTCTCGCTGATTGAAAGGTTGTTACGAGACACCAAAAAAAGCAAAACAAAAATATCGACAAAAAACACACAGTGCATGCAATGATAAACAACTTGAAAATGAGACAGAAAGAAAGCAATGCGTTAAAGAATAAAAGGAATAAGAAAGGAAAGAAGGGGAAGTGAAATACGTGTAAAAGCAAAACGAAACGAAAAAAAAAATCAGAAACAAACGAGAACAACAACAGAAAAAAATATAACGATACAAACTATTAAAATTGCAAAAAGGAAAAATTCCAACTAATGTCACACATTGAATATTTTAGATTTGTGATCTTGTCTTTGAGTTGATTACAGAAATCAGGCAGACATTATAAATCAGCGACAGCGTTTACACTGATTAAAATGGCGTGACAATGGAGGGCCAGGGTAATCAGTTTCTGATTTTTAACAAAATAAATGTCTCGTACAGGAGCTGGTGATTACAAGAGGAGCCCAGCTGATTAATTCTTTTGTTTTTTTCAATGGTGAATTTTATCCCTGTCTTTTCTGTTTGTTTGTCTGTCAGTCTGTCCTCTGTCTGTCTGAATGTCTAAGTTTGTGTGTCTTGTGTGTCTATCTGATGTGTCTGTGTCTGTTTTTGCTCTGTCTCTGTCCTGTCTGTCTGTCTGTCTTCTGTCTCTGTCTCTCTTTGACCTCTAATCAGTATTAACTACTTTTGTCTGTCTGTCTGTCTCTCTGTCTGTCCTTGTCTCTGTCTCTGTCTCTTTCTGTCTCTCATAACTATAACCAATATCTAACATGATGAAAACGGACCCTGAAGGATGGTAGATCATTATGTCGGCTAGAAAAATACAGCCAGAAATCAATGAAAAAAACCCAACATGCAAATTATTGAAACAAGGTCAAACAAAAGTATGACAAAGAAAATGATATCCCCACAAAATAATAGAGTAGATGAACTGAAGACAGAAACAAAGAAAGAGGAAGAAGTAAATATTAAAAAAAAACGCCCGAGATCTTTAACAATAACAAAGAAATGAAAAAAACTGCCCCCCTCCCCCCAAAAAAACAACCCCAAAAAACTCAACCCCCAAAACAAAGAGAAACAAGAAGACAGAAAATAAATTTTTTGAAAATACTGAAATACTGATTTTTATAAAAAATATCCAAGTTTTTCCTTTTGTAAAAATGAAAGCCCCCAAGGAAACGTTGAAACGCCCATAGTGATTGGAATGGACAGGACTGCAGTGAGTGTAATCGGGTCTGTGATTTTTACCCCCCCCCCCCAAACCCCCCCCCCCCACCCCCCAAAACCACACCACCAAAAACCACCGACCACCACCACCACCACCACCACCACCACCACCAACACAACAACCAAACAATTCATACCAGAGCTGTTGAGTTTTGAATCCACTTATTCCCCGAAGTCGGATCGCGGCTACCTTCATGGCGGGAAAAACTCGTCGCGTACGCAAAATCTCACCATTGCTGAACCACGGAGACCTGGTGGAGGAGGAGACGAAAAGTAAATGACTCCAACTGACTGAGAATGTCAAGACTGAATCACTCCGTCCTTTTCCTTCCCTATCTGTCTGTCTGTCTGTCTGTCTCTCTCTTCTTCTTTAGTATAACTCTAATGATACATTCTTAACATACTACACAAGCTGGCGCTGAGTCAGAAGAGAAACTAAAGAAAAGGAGACAAGCCCTTGATAAATAAACATCGTAAAATATGGCAAGAAAAAAAGGAAATACCCCACCCCCAAAAAAACCCTACAAACAAAACACCAACCCCCAAAACAACAACCCAACAACACCCAAACAAACAACGGAAAATAACAGAAAAAAGAAACAGTGAGTATAGATAAAGATAACGATGTAAAATAAAAAACGAAGAAGAATAGAAGAAAAAAACCCCACAACGGAATTCTGGAATTGGCGAAAATTTGATTATTTATTTCTTCAAAGATGTTTTGTTTGTTGTTGTTTTTTGGCCTACTATTTTGTGTTGGATAAAAGATACCAAAGAATTCATCAAGAATATTCACAGTAATTGAGATGGGAAGGTCAGTGGATCAGGCAATTAACTAGCTTGTCGTTTGCTTTTCTCATCATACCAGGGCTGCTGATTAGAAGACCAAGCCCACTGGATTGACATTTTCTATGGTGAATCACTCTGTCTCCTTTTCTGTCTGTCTGGCTGGCTGTCTCTCTCTGTCTCTCTCACTCAGTCTCTTTCTCTCTCTGTATGTCTCTCTCAGTCTGTCTCTGTCTCTTTCTTTCTCTCTCTGTGTCTATCTCAGTGTCTCTCAGTCTCTCTCAGTCTCTGTCTATCTCACTCTCTCTCTGTCTGTCTATCTCTCTCTATCTGTCTGTCTCTCTCAGTATCTGTCTATCTCACTCTCTCTGTGTCTGTCTGTCTATCTTTCTCTGTCTCTCTATCTCTGTCTGTCTGTCTCTCTCTCTCTGTCTCTCTATCTCTGTCATCTTCTGTCTTCTATCCTCTCTATTCCCTTTCTCTCTCATTTCCATACAGTCTGAAAATAGCACAGAAAACTATAGAGCCATCTCTCTCTCTCCTCCTTCTCTCTCCTCTCTCTCTCTCTCTCTCTCTCTCTCTCTCTCTCTCTCTCCTCTCTCTCTCTCTCTCTCTTTTCTCTCTCTCCTCCCTTCTCTCCCTCCCTCCCTCTCCCTCCCTCCTCCCCCTCTCTCTTACCTTACAGATATGAAAGTTTCTTAATACAGGAAAGTATTGAGTGATTTTAGACAAAAAGGAAGATCAGAAAAAAATTTAAATGATACATTTACTACGAATTAGTTTAACTGAAATTAAAGACGAGAGAGAAAATGTGGACGAAAGAAAAATCAAACAAGCAACGGCAACCAGAAAGAAAAGATTAAAGGAAGAGAGGAAATTTAAAGAAAGAAAGGCAGACAGAAAGAAAAAAAAAGGAAAGGAATAAAGGAAAGAAAGACAGAAAAAATAAGAAGGAGCAGGAGAAACAAAGAGAGAAAAAAAGAGAGAAGGAACACGACCAACAGAGAGAAAGAAAAGAAAGAATAAAACAAGAAACAATGAGTGAAATGCTATACTGAAAATAATTTCTAAAGAAACAAAACAAAATGATAACAAAAGCTAGGAAGGAAGGAAAGAAAAATAAAGAAAGAAAAAAAAGAAAAGAAAAATAAAGAAGAAAAAAAGAAAGGAATCCAGAATGGAAGAAAGAAAGAAACAAGAAAGAAAGAAAGGAAAATAGGAAAAAAGAAAGAAAGAAAACAAGAAAGAATAAAACGAGAAAAATGAACACAAATTTCATTCATTTTTTTTAAAGCGTTTAATGTGCTAAAAAGCGTTCCTTTCAAAAACAACAAAATAGAAAAAAAAAACCCAAGCAATCACAGACGTCAAATTTTCATCATATTTTCCCTTTCTGATGCCAGAAGCTGTGATTTTAGCAAGGGTGATGCTGAGGAACCATATTAGGCTGGATTTTCACGTGGTCTGCACTGCTGTATTATTTTATTTTATTCATTTATTTATACTTTTTTAAGTCACGACAGATTTCCCTGCGTGAAATTTGGGCTGCTGTCTCCAGGGAAGCGCGTCGCACAAGAGTACGCACCATTATTTTAAATATTTCCTGTAACTTATTTGTTTCCCTACAGAGTGCTTTTCTCTACAATTTGCCAGGGAAGCTCTCTTGTTGCCAGGTGGTTCTTTTACGTGGCTAAATATTTACCTCTGTGTTTTTTATTCTGGTCTTTCTCGTTTCCGCGATTCTTGTCTCTGTCTCTCTTCTCTCCCTTCTCTTCTCTCTCTTCCCCTTCTCTCTCTCTCTTCTCCCTTTCCTCTTCTCTCTCTCTCTTTCCCCTTCTCTCTCTCTCTTCTCTCTCTCTCTCTCTCTCTCTCTTCACCTTCTCTCTCTCCCTTCTCCTTCTCTCTCTCTCTCTCTTCTCTCTCTCCCCCATCTCTCTCTCCCTCCCCTTTTTCTCCCCCCTCCTTCTCTCTCCCCCTTCTCTCTCTCTCTCTCCCCCTTCTCTCTTCTTCCACCTTCTCTCTCTCCCCCTTCTCTCCCTCTCCCCTCTCTCTCCCTCTCCTCCTTTCTCTTCCACCCCTCTCTCTCTTCCCCCTCTTTCCCCCCCCCCTCTTTCTCTTCCCCTTCTCTCTCTCTTCCCCTTCTCTCTCTCTTCCCCTTCTCTCTCTCTCCCCCTTCTCTCTCTCCCCCTTCTCTCTCTCTCTTCTCTCTCTCCTCCTTCTCTCTCTCATCTCTCTCTCTCTCTCTCTCTCCCCTCCCTCTTTCTCCCCTTGTCAATGTAATCATTACATGATATTCCAATGGCATTTTTCCTAAGGAAAGAAAGGAGGGAATCAATCACAAAATGAAAATAAAAGGAAAACCAAACAAGCAATACGCCAGAAACAGTGCAAGTTATATCACATGAAAAAACCCAAACCTAGATGTTAGCTAAAGAAAAGAATCTAAACAAATGTAAACTTGAGGTCACCCTGAACCACAAAAAGGGAGAAAACCTCCATGACAAATAGAAAATATAGAAGGAAAGAAAGAGAATACTAAATAATAAAGAAATACAAAGAAACAAAGAATACGGATTAATAAAATAAGAAAAAAAAGCAAGGAAGAAAGAAAAAATCAAAAAAGACAGAAGAAAAAAAAACACATATTCGAAGTAAAAAAAGAACAAAAGAAGAAAATTAAAACAAAGTACAAAAGAAAGCAAGAAAGAAAGAAAACAAGAGGGAAAGGAATAAAACCGAAGAATAGAAGAAGAAGGGAGAGAAGGAGAGAAAGAGAGACAGACAGACAGACAAAAAGATGGAAGAAACTAAAAACAAGGCTGAAAATGTAGTAACAAAAAAATCCCAAAATACTCGGTAGGAAAGAAAAAAATCATAGAATATGCGGCTGCATGAAGGAGAAAGCAGCTCCTGGTGGTGAAATATCGTTTTTGTCCTAGACGAAAGTTGTTGTTATTGTTGTTTCTTTTATGTATTATGAATGTGGAAAAAACAACCTCAGCTGAAACGTTGATTAGGAAAGATCTGTCGATAATGAGGTTAATCATCCTCCGAGGTTTTCTTTTTCTTTCATCACAGTCTATTTTACCTGCTCTTATAATGAACGGTTACCTCTGTCTGTCTGCCTGCCTTACTCTCCTGCCTGCCTGTGTATGTCTGTCTCTCATTCACTGTCTTGCATTTCTATCTTTCTGACCTCTGTCTTCTCTTCCTACTCTTATATTGGTAATTCTTCTCTCTTCTCTCTCTCATCTTCTTCTCTCTTCTCTCTTCTCTCTCTCTTCTCTCCTCTCTCTCTCTCTCTCTCTCTCAAATTATTAATCTCTTCTCTCTCGTCTTCTTCCTCTGTCTCTCTGATGTAAATCTTAACTACCTCTCTCTCTCTCTCTTCTCTCTCTCTTCTTAACTACCTCTTCCCGTCTCTCTCTCTCTCTGTACTTTTTTCTTTTTCTTGTGGACTAGATGTTGAAAAAAAGCATAAGGAGCTCAGTCACCACCACTAGCTGCTTTCTCCTTAATGCAGCCGCATATTTTATGATTGTTTTCCTTCTTACCGAGCAATTTTTTAATTTTTTTTGTTACTACATTTTAAGCCTTGGTTTTAGTTTCTTCCTTCTGTCTGTCTGTCTGTCTGTCTGTCTGTCTGTCTGTCTGTCTGTCTGTCTGTCTTCTTCTCTCTCTCTCTCTCTCTCTCTCTCTCTCTCTCTCTTCTCTCTCTCTTTCTTCTCTCTTTCTTTCTCCCTTCTTCATTCTATTCTGTTTGTCTTATTTCCTTTCACACTTTCTTTCTTACTTTCTCTTGTGCTTTTTTTAAAAGTTTCTTTTTTCTTATTTATTTACTTTCAATATGAGGTGTGTGGGGGTGGTGGTGGTGGGGGGGGGGGGGGGGTTCTTTTTCGTCTGTCTTTTCTGTAGTTTTCTTTATGCCTTGATGTTTTTTTTCTTATGTTTATTAATCCGTATTCTTTGTTTCTTTGTATCTTTCTTTATTATTTACGTATTCTCTTTTCTTTTCCTCTATCATTTTCTATTTGTCATGGAGGTTTTCTCCTTTTTTGTGTTCAGTGGTGACCTCAAGCTTTACATTTGTTTAGATTCTTTTCTTTAGCTAACATTCTAGGTTTGGGTTTTTTTCATGTGATATAACTTGCACTGTTTCTGGCGTTTTGCGTGTTTGGTTTTCCTTTTATTTTCACTTTGTGATTGATTCCCTCCTTTCTTCCTTAGGAAAAATGCCATCGGAATATCATGTAATGATTACATTGACAAGGGGAGAAAGAGGGGGGAGAGAGAGAGAGTGAGACAGCAGACAGACAGACAGACAGACAGACAGACAGACAGGCCCCACGGAAGATTATTTTAAAAGGGTAACAGACTGAACACTTTATGTTTTTTTTTTAACATCTAGCCCACAAGAAAACGAAAACAGTGCACACAGAGAGAGGGAAAGACGGAGCTAAGATTTTTATTGAGAGGCAGAGACAGAGAGACATACAGACAGAAAGAGACAGAGAGAGAGGTTAACATTTTGAGAGAGAGAATTAACAATTTTAATGAGGGGAAAGAGTGAGACAGAGACAGAAATGCAGAGACAGAGAAAAAGAGACAGACAGACAGACACAGGCAGCCAGGAGAGAGAGAGAGAGAGAGAGAGAGAGAGAGAGAGAGAGAGAGAGAGAGAGAGAGAGAGAGAGAGAGAGAGAGAGAGAGAGGCAGACAAACAGACAGACAGACAGAGATAACCGTTCAATATAAGAGTTGGTAAATAGGCTGTGATAAAAGAAAGAAAAACCTGGGAGGATGATTAACCTCATTATCGACAGATCTTTTCCATTCAACGTTTCAGCTAAGGTTTTTTTCCACATTCTTAATACATAAAAGAAACAACAATAACAACAACAACTTTCGTTTGGGACAAAAACGACATGTCACCACCACTAGCTGCTTTCTCTTTAATGCACCCGCGTATTTATGATATTGTTCTTACTTACCTAGCAACTTTTTGGATTTTTTTTGTTACTACATTTTTGTCATCATTACATGATATTCCGATGGCATTTTTCCTAAGGGAAGAAAGGAGGGAATCAATCACAAAATGAAAATAAAAGGAAAACCAAACACGCAATACGCCAGAAACAGTGCAAGTTATATCACATGAAAAAACCCCCAAACCTAGAATGTTAGCTAATGGAAAAAAATGTAAAGCTTGAGGTCACCACTGAACAAAATAAAGGAGAAAACCTCCATGACAAATAGAAAATGATAGAGGAAAAGAAAAGAGAATACGTAAATAATAAAGAAAGAGACAAAGAAAGAAAGGAAAAAGGAGTAAAAATGAAAAGAAGGAAGAAAGAAAAATACAAAAAGACAGAAGAAGAAAAAACACAAATATTCGAAGTAAAAATGAAAGAAAAAAAAGAAGAATTTTTTTTAAAAAGCACAAAAGAAAGCAAGATAGAAAAACAAAAGGGAAAGGAAATAAAACCAAACGAATAGAATGAAGAAGGGAAAGAAGGAGAAAAAGAGAGACAGACAGACAGACAAAAAGATGGAAGAAACTAAAAACAAGGTTAAAATATTGTTAAAAACTCCCCAAATTGTGGTAAGAAAGAACAATATCATAGAATATGGGGCTGTTAAGCATTAAGGAGAAAGCAGCTAGTGGTGGTGAAGTATCATTTTGGTCCCAGACCAAAGTTGTTGTTGTTATTGTTGTTTCTTTTATGTATTAAGAATGTGGAAAAACACCTCAGCTGAAACGTTGACTAGTAAAGATCTGTCGATAATGAGGTTAATCAGCCTCTGAGGTTTTTTTTCTTTTATCACAGCCTACTTTACCAACTCTTATATTGAACGTTATCTCTGTCTGTCCGTCTGTCTCTGTCTCCCCAGCTTTGTCTCTCTCTCTCTCTCTCTCTCTCTCTCTCTCTCTCTCTCACGCACGCGCATGCATACAAACACACTATAAACCGAGTTCCCGTGTGCCCGTGGGAATGGATGAACAAAATTACAAAACTGCATACACACGAGGTAAGGTAAAGGTAAAGGTAAAGGAGTCCCATAACCTATAAGGTCGTAGGGGAGCGAGGCGTCAGAGACCTCACTTCTCTAGGGCCAGCATATTGAGGGCGGCGCCCATCTCCTCTCCCTCGCTGCTTTACCTTCCCTGACCCTAAAGAGGGCAGGTACCCATTTACAGCTGGGTGAACTGGGGGAACTGTACTGAAGCCAAGGCGCGCAAACGGTCACCCATCCAAGTGGTAACCACGCTCGACGCTGCTTAACTTGGCTGGGGGAAAGCGAGTGCTCCGACCACTGAGCTATCCCGTCCCCATAACACACGAGGACCAGGTGTAAAAAAATACACGAATGCTTATTGCCTTATCCTCGAAATTAAAGACTAAATAAATAAATAGATAGATAAACAAACATAAAGACACACACATGCGCGCGAGCGCACACACATACACAAACACGCACACACTCATCACCCCACATCCTTCCACCACCAGTTCTGACGTCAAACTATTATTTTGTTTTTTCAAACCAGCAGCAGTCGTGTGCTTTTAGCGCTATCGTGGCAAAGAAAGCATCTTTTAGAAGAGTGCAGCTTGATTGGAATGCCGATGTTGAGGATGATGATGATGATGATGATAATGATGATAATGATGATGATGATGATGGAGGTAATAGTCAGCGTTCCACTTTTCTTCTTCTCCTACCACAGCGTGCCATTATAACATCCAGTTTAATGGACCGAATAGTTTCAAGGGTGAGATGCTCTGTCTGTCTATCTGCCTTTCTTTCTGTCTGTCTATCTTCCCGTCTGTCTATTTGCCTGTCTTCTGTCTGTCTGTCTATCTTCCCGTCTGTCTATTTGTCTGCCTGTCTGTCTTTCTACCCTGTCATTATAACATCCAGTTCAATGGACTGAACAGTTTCAAGGGTGAGATGCTCTGTCTTGTCTATCTTCCTGTCTGTTTGTCTACGTTTTTTGGCTGGCTGTGTGTCTGGTTGTATGTCTGTCTGCCTGTTTCTTTGTCTATGTTTGTTCCCATTTCTGTCTGTGTCTGCCTGTTTGTTTGTGCTTGTTTCTGTTTGTCTCCATGCTTCTGATCTTTGTCTCATTCTCACTCTGTCTCTATTATTCCGAATCCCTTTCCGTGTCTGTTCTTGTTCAGTTTCTCTCCGTCTATTTTTTGTTTGGTTATCGGTTTCTGTCTCTGCATCTGTCAAAACGCTACTCTCTCTCTCTCTCTCTCTCTCTCTCTCTCTCTCTCTCTCTCTCTCTCTCTCTCTCTCTCTCTCTCTCTCTCTCTCTCTCTCTCTCTCCTCTCTCCCGTGTCAGTAACGACTTCACTTTTCCGGAAATCCTCTAGATGAGATTATAAACTGAAGTCCCTTTGTATGCGAAATTTGGGCAATTGTGTGCCGGGGGAACGGATGACAAATAGAAACAAGGAAAGAAAGAATAAAAGAAATAAAAACAGAGAAAGAAAAGGCTGGAATGGAAGAATCTATATAGAGAAGAAGAAATAAAACATTAAACCACCTCACAAAAAATCGGGAGGGGGGGGGGGGGGGGGGGGGGGGGAGAGAAAGAAAGAAAGAAGGAAAGAAAGAAAGACTCGAAAAGAAACAGTAAAAAAAAGGAGTTAAAAAGTGAAAAAGGTCAGCTGCTGAGTCAAATTCTCATTTATCTTGTCCTCAAACTAGTGTCTTACCAGAAAATAGACCCCGAGCAATCAGCTATAGCGTCCCTAGTGATTTGCCGAGAAATGTCAATGGTGAAATCATTACCTTGTGACTTTTAACTCGCTTCTAATGAATGGTGCTGACAAGACCTTTTAATTATGATCAATGGTTAAAATCTCTCTCTCTCTCCTCTCTCTCTCTTTCTCCTCTCTCTCGTCATCTCTCATACCTTGGTGCTTATTCATGTTCTGGAAATAAAAGAATTTGTCATTGTCAATTCTCTCTCTTCTCTCTCTCTCTCTCTCTCTCTCTCTCTCTCTTCTCTCAGTTTCTTCTGGGTCATTTCTCTCTCTCTCCTCTCTCTCTCTCCTCCTGCACGTCCGTCCGTCCGTCCGACCATCCATCAATCTATATCTGTCTGTATTTCGTGTCTGTCTGTCAATCAATCAATCAATCAATCAATCAAGTAGTATGTATGTATGTATTATGTATGTATGTATGTATGTATGTATGTATGTTGTATGTATGTGTATTAGTATGTATGTATGTATGTATGTATTATCTATCTGTCTCTTCCACCTCCATTCTTCTCTCTCTCTCTCTCTCCTCCATCTTTCTAAATACATCTATTTCATGAGATGCTAAAGGGCCTTCTTCTAAAAACAAAACGAAGAAAGAGAAAAAATAAAAACAAGACATTAATTTTACAGAAAAAGCCAGAAATATACAACCAAAGGCAGAAGAAAGAAAATAAAAGAAAAAAACAACAAGAAAAAAAATACACAAAAAGATACAGCTTAACGACAAAAGAAATTAATGATAAAAAACCTTGACAAAATTGCAAAAGAAAAAGAAAACCATCTTCTGACGTCAAACTCGTTTTTGTTCTTTTCCCAAGACCTGTTGTTTTTACGGGCCTCACTTATGAGAAATCAGTAATACTGTCCAAGTGAACTGGAATGATTTTTCCTCCCACACCACAGGGCGTCATCATCAAACGCACTTCAGGAGGTGGGGCAGCCCAGTGGTTAGAAGGTTTGAGTTCTGTTCGTGATCTGGCCGTGTAGGTTCAAGCCACCACTAGACGCCTGTACCAGGGAACTTTCCCCCTGGAGTTAACGTCAGTACCGACTTCAGTTCCCCCGAAAGTCCATGGATGAGACTATAAGACAAGGTCCACAGTATCTATGGACGCTGAAAATCTTGCGCACATGCTTAAGCCCATTATGCCTGCTAATAAGTTAACCGTGAGGTTCTGGGTTCGATTCCCAGCCTCGCCCTTTCTTCCCAGTTTGACCAAAAAATCGAACCGAATGTCAAAGTCTTTCGGATGAGACTATAAACCGAGGCCACGTTTTCGAATGCATGCAGAACATCTTGCGCACACGTTAAATCCTGTTCCACTTTTCGGAAGAGTAGGCCATTGTGTGCCGGTGGACACAGATGACAAAATTTACGAAACCGCACACACACGGGGACTGGATGTAAAAGAGCACATGAGTGCTTATTCCATTATCCTCGATATAAAAGAATATAAAAAAAAAATAAATGTGTTTTTTCTACGAGCAGGCCATTGCGTGTCTGTTGGAGAGGATGACAAAATCAAAATAACGTATGCACACTGGTGTTATGTTTAGGCAGCATCCCTGAAATCATGTCTTAAAGGGGGCAAAATAATGGGTGAAGCACACAAAATCTATCTCACTATTGGTGCACCTGGGAGCTTTAGCAGAGGAACGAAACAGTATTGATGGCGATTGATTGAAAAGTTTTAATGGTCGATTTGTTTTATCAACACCAATGTCTTGTCTCTTTGTGCTGCCTTTGTGTGCTTCTGTGTGTGTTATACAACCCGTAATAAACAGAGAGAGAGAGAGAGAGAGAGAGAGAGAGAGAGAGAGAGAGAGAGAGAGAGAGAGAGAGAGACAGAGACAGAGAGAGAGAGAGAGAGAGACAGACATGCATGCCAGATAGTGTGCCCATGCTCAACACTTCTAGACCGTGGATGGAGCTCTGTACACACAGACGCCCGGTCTTTGTTTTTATTCATTGTCATTTACATTTTTACATTCATTTGAATATATTTTCAAAGTTTTCACTGTATGTTTTAAATTAAGCAATTTTGATGTTTCCTTTTCATCTCGATTTATTTAAGCTGCGAGCCGGCTACCCAACCCTAACTCCAGCCTCTCTTTTTTGGCTGAAGGTGGAGGTAGGCTTTTCCCAATGCTCTGACCAGCAGTGACACAATGACCGACCCACTGACTTTTGTTCGCTTTTGAATTCTCACATCATTGGAAATCTCTATTCCAATATGCTTTGAAAACACAAGTGACAAAACGCTTCATTCCAGCCATATCTTTACAGCCAGAGAATGCAGGCATGCAAAACAGCTTGTTAAGTTGTAAGGAGGAGTGCAAAACTTGTATTTTTCTCAGGAAAAAAGTCAGATGGATCATCGAGTGCCAGTGGTGTGTGCTCACCATTTTTCAAAGCTATCTATGGCATTGCTTTATCAACTGTGTACACTGAAACAAATAATAGAAGCAATGTCTGAACAGGAAACATCTTTTGTTTATCCTTAAAGAATATGCGATATTTTCTCTGCTCTTTGACATGAGCTAGCTTGGTTACTTTTATCACAGCCAAACTGGGTTCTTTAAAACTGAATCCCTCTTCATATATTTCCAGTTGAGTGTCTGACAAGTTTAACTGGGTTCGGGGCAACAAGGTCATCTTCATCAATACGTAAAAAGGATAAAGGTAAAGGAGTCCCATAACCTATAAGGTCGTAGGGGAGCGAGGCATCAGAGACCTCACTTCTCTAGGGCCAGCATATTGAGGGCGGCGCCCATCTCCTCTCCCTCGCTGCTTTACCTTCCCCGACCCTAAAGAGGGCAGGTACCCATTTACAGCTGGGTGAACTGGGGGAACTGTACTGAAGCCAAGGCGCGCAAACGGTCACCCATCCAACTGGTAACCACGCTCGACGCTGCTTAACTTGGCTGGGGGAAAGCGAGCGCTCCGACCACTGAGCTATCCCGTCCCCATCAATACGTACTAACATGCAAAGAAAAGTTGGTAAATTGAAAAGAGATTCAAATATAACTATCTGAAACAATAATGCCCATACAACTCAGCACTAGTTAAAAACTATTTCAGATAATGCACGCAAAGTCTGTTTCAAAGAAGGTAACCCATACTTCTGTCTCAAATGCAAAGTATTTCAAATAGTTAACACATAGCTTCAAATACAAAATATTTAAAATAAAGCTTTTTCAAATTCAAAATTATTTTGAATAATACTCAATTTCTGCTTCAAATGCAATCTAAAAATGACAAACTCTGCTTGAAATACAAAATAATGCACACAAAACACTGCTTCAAATGCAATATAGTTTAAATGATTCACAACACACACTGCTTTAAGTGCAAAAATATTTCAAATAATTCACGTACAACTTTGTTTCAAATAGTTACAAAAAATTCTGATATAAATGCAAACTAAATAATTCAAACAAAACTCCGCTTTAACTGCAAACTATTTTAAACACTAAACCTCTGCTTTAAAAGTAAAGTATTTCAAATACACACAAAACTCTGCTTCAAATGTAAAATATTTTAAATAAAACACAAAACTCTGCTTTAGATACAAACTGTTTTTGAAAATATACAAATATACTCTGCCTCCATTGTAAAATATCTGAAATAACTAAAAAAAAACCCCAACAAAAACCCGTCTGCTCCAATGCAAAATATTTAAGATAAATAATACAAACCTCTGATTCTAATGTACATATTTCAAAGAATTCACACCCCCACCCCCCCCCCCCCCTTCAGATGAAAAATATTTTAAATCACAGACAATTTGCTCCAGATGCAAAATATTTCTAATATAAAAAAACCTGCTTCAAATGCAAAATACTTCAAAAAAAACTCTGCTTAAAATGTAAAATAATTCACACAAAGCTCTGCACCAAATGCAAACAGATAATAGACAATAATCTTTCATATACAATAAAAAAAATCAACACAAAGCTGTAATCTTGATCCTGGAATTATAGCAAATGGGGAAGGAAGCAATGAAATAATGGGGGAGGGGGCAAGAAACAGAGGTGGTAATGAACTGCGTTAATTTACCAGATATTACGCAAATCCACATCTCAGTTTCACATACAGAGGGTAGGTTATAAAGATATAATTCAAGCTCTTTACTTCAAGCTGTGATCAAGAATACAGGCAACCAGGCTATACACATAATATACACTTTAAATGTTGGCATTGCTTGGAATAGTGACACGCAACTTAACTATAATTGATTTCTCAAATCATTGGAAATCTCAGACCAGTGACTCGTTTATTCCAATATGCTTTTAAATTCCATACATTATTATTATTATTATTATTTATTAATTATGCACCACTGCCCAGGTGAAAGCCAAGACTGAAGCATCGTATACCAAAAAGCACATGATTTAAACGAATTTGATTCATTCAAGAAAGCAAAAACAAAGCTGTACACAAATTTCTAGTCGGCCAAACACAGCAGTGTATTATGCTGGCTTTTTATGCAGAGGTAGATGGAGAAAGTCAAGCGACCTGGTGGTGGAAGAGAAGCAACGCACAAAACTCCTGTCCCTAACAGCTGGGGATAAGATTAAGACAGGTAAATGCTTCATGAGACATTGCAACGTTTGTCAGAAAAAAATGACAGGCTATACTGGAATAATGGCGTACAAGTATAGTGGCCAATACAGTCGTTGACAGCTTCAAAACTATCACCTAGAATGAAACAATGGGCACAGAAGATAACTTTCACTTAAAGCCCAAAGTGCTTCACATTGCTGCTAGTTCTTCCAATCGAGTACACTGAAGACAGAAAAATGCAACATCAGATTTTGATAAAGTCGAAGAATACTATCCTACATTTTTCAAACTAAAATGTGACCGACAAGAGAAAGGAAAAGGCCAGCCCCCTTTTGATACAATGGTAGCTTCTACCAGTATTCCTTAGTCCGGTGCAGACTTTTGTAAAACTTGAACATGATTTTATGCAAAAAAAAATCAATACAACCAAACATATCCTAAAAATATTAAAAGCAAAAATCAACCCATCAATACAGATGCTGTTAAACAGTTTACCACAAACCACCAAAACACACACAAAACCATCTTCAGTTTTACACGACCCAGGTATCGTGAGACCACAGCAGCAAAAGTAAAAAGACAAAATTGTTTTTTTACCAGATCATGTAAAGTAAAAAAAATCAGAACTCTTTAATGTAAGGTTGTTAAAAGAAAAAAAAAATACACTCGAAAGAATGTTTTCAAAATAAAAGTAATTTCAGGAAAACTTCCCTTTCTGAAATTATAAGTAAATTTAGTCAATACTTGGTATAGCTCCAAATCCAACCATTTATTTAAGGTTTAAAGACCACACAAAAGTCTAAACAATTCTTGCTAATTTCCATACTGCAGCATTGCGCTTACCCCCCCCCCCTTTAAAAATTCCACATCGACACAAGTACGCAATGTTTCAGCAGTTTACCTAGTTTAACATATAGTGCTGATGGTAAGTACCTGTGGTATACCCTTCCCTAGGTTTTCCTGCGTACAAATCCATTCATACACGCACACTGTCAGACTTTTTTCATTATCACTTTTCTAAACAAATTTCTACTTTCAAGAACTTTTTCTGCAATGTATCCTCATCGTCTCCCAGTACCTTCCCCCAATGATTATTCAATAATGCATTCTTAAACCCGCTTCCGATTTTAGATAAAACTTTTTCCTAAACTGCATCCACCTATACTATATGGTAACTATTCAATCGTTCATTCTAAAACCAGCAACCTCTATTTTTGTTTTAAAGTTATTATAAAAGGTCTGCCTTCCAATGGTTATTCAATAACACTCTAAATCCAGTCCCCACCCCCGAATTTTTCAAGAAACTTTTGAAAAACTGCATCAACTATAAGGTAACTAATCAGTCATTCTAAATCCAGCACCCTCTTATTTCAGACAAAAGAAAGCTGTTCTAAAAGGGCCTTCCCTCCAATGATTATTCAATAATGCGCTCTAAAACCAATGCCCCCTACATGTGATTTTCAACAGATTTTTTTCTAAATTGTATCCACCTATAAGGAACCCATTCAATCATGTATTCTAAAACCATCGCCCTCTATTTTTGTTTTCAATTAAGTTGTTAAGTTAAGTTGTTCTAATAGGCCCGTCCCTTCAATGATTATTCAATCATAATTGCCAAAACCTCCGTCATTACCTCCCCATTCCTACAGTCAAGAACATTCCACCCCCTCCACCCCACTTTCTAGCATCATTTTCCCCCTAAAATTTCAGCACCCTTCCCAGCAACCCTAGAGAAAAAAAAGGGTGGCCAGTTTCAACCTACATTTTATCCACCTGCCTTTTGTGTCCACATGGAGGTCCTGGGTTAGAGTTAAGGTAAGTGTTAGGGTTAATGTTAAAAGTTAGTAGCGGGTTAAGGGTGGTCTGTCAGCTGGTCGGTCTGAATGTTAGAATGCATGTGGACACAATGGCACATAGACAAATGGTATGTAGCTGTAAACACCACGGTATGTAATCCCCAATAGTATTTAACTTTAAATCGAAATCACCAGTCTCGTCAACAGCTCAGGCTATGTATTGGACTTGTGTTTTACAAATTTCTAGTTCTGTGATAAAGTGATTTTAGGCCGAAACAGTTTTGAACAAGTTGCACCCATTAAAAATGCCCCAAATAAACAATGTTAAGAAATTCTTTCAGCCAGTTCTCTTTTAGAAAAAAATGCAGGAGCCCTCTCTAAGAAAAAAAAGTCCAGCTAGCCCTCTCCTTCAGAACAAAATTCTTTCAGCCAGCCCTCTCCTATAGACAAATCTTTGAGCTTGCCCTCTCCTGTAGACAGTTTTTAGTCAGCCCTCTAGAAAAATTTTTTGGCCAAGCCTCTCCTTCAGAAAAAAATAATTTAGTCGGCCCTCTCCTTATGATAATCTGTTAGTCATCCCTCTCCTTAAGAAACTAATCTGTTAGTCAGCCCTCTCCTTAAGAAAATCTGTTAGTCAGGCCTCTCCTTAAGAAAATCTGTTAGTCAGCCCTCTCCTTAAGAAACTAATCTGTTAGTCAGCCCTCTCCTTAAGAAACTAATCTGTTAGTCAGCCCTCTCCTTAAGAAACTAATCTGTTAGTCAGCCCTCTCCTTAAGAAAATCTGTTAGTCAGCCCTCTCCTTAAGAAACTAATCTGTTAGTCAGCCCTCTCCTTAAGAAACTAATCTGTTAGTCAGCCCTCTCCTTAAGAAACTAATCTGTTAGTCAGCCCTCTCCTTAAGAAAATCTGTTAGTCAGCCCTCTCCTTAAGAAACTAATCTGTTAGTCAGCCCTCTCCTTAAGAAACTAATCTGTTAGTCAGCCCTCTCCTTAAGAAACTAATCTGTTAGTCAGCCCTCTCCTTAAGAAAATCTGTTAGTCAGCCCTCTCCTTAAGAAACTAATCTGTTAGTCAGCCCTCTCCTTAAGAAAATCTGTTAGTCAGCCCTCTCCTTAAGAAAATCTGTTAGTCAGCCCTCTCCTTAAGAAACTAATCTGTTAGTCAGCCCTCTCCTTAAGAAAATCTGTTAGTCAGCCCTCTCCTTAAGAAAATCTGTTAGTCAGCCCTCTCCTTAAGAAAACAATCTGTTAGTCAGCCCTCTCCTTAAGGAAATCTTTTAGTAAGCCCTCTCCTTAAGAAAACAATCTGTTAGTCAGCCCTCTCCTTAAGGAAACAATCTGTTAGTCAGCCCTCTCCTTAAGGAAATCTTTTAGTAAGCCCTCTCCTTAAGAAAACAATCTGTTAGTCAGCCCTCTCCTTAAGGAAATCTTTTAGTAAGCCCTCTCCTTAAGAAAACAATCTGTTAGTCAGCCCTCTCCTTAAGAAAATCTTTTAGTAAGCCCTCTCCTTAAGGAAATCTTTTAGTCATCCCTCTCCTTAAGAAAACAATCTGTTAGTCATCCCTCTCCTTAAGAAAACAATCTGTTAGTCAGCCCTCTCCTTAAGAAAATTATCTTTTAGTCATCCCTCTCCTTAAGAAAACAATCTGTTAGTCAGCCCTCTCCTTAAGGAAATCTTTTAGTAAGCCCTCTCCTTAAGAAAACAATCTGTTAGTCAGCCCTCTCCTTAAGGAAATCTTTTAGTAAGCCCTCTCCTTAAGAAAACAATCTGTTAGTCAGCCCTCTCCTTAAGGAAATCTTTTAGTCATCCCTCTCCTTAAGAAAACAATCTGTTAGTCAGCCCTCTCCTTAAGAAAATCTGTTAGTCAGCCCTCTCCTTAAGAAAATCTGTTAGTCATCCCTCTCCTTAAGAAAACAATCTTTTAGTCATCCCTCTCCTTAAGAAAATTATCTGTTAGTCATCCCTCTCCTTAAGAAACTAATCTTTTAGTTAGCCACCTCCTTTACAAAATATTTTATCCAGCTCTTTCTATTCTGACCAAAATGTGCACCTTAACCTCTACTATGTACCCTTTTCTTTGCATCTCCTACAAGCCTGATGTCACTTCCCTCATCTACCCCCTTCACACCCCCCCCCCCCCCCACGAGCACACATACACAAAACTACTGTAAAATATTCCTCTTTAAAAAAAATTGGTCATTCTAGCCAATGGTCTTTGGTTTTTCCCCCACACCACAGAGCTATTAAGACTGGTATACCACTGATAATTCCTCATAAATGTTCCCTGCTTTGAAACTTAATACACAAACAAACTATGTAGATACTAAAAGCGGTGTACGATATTTTATGGTATGTCAGTGGTGGCCATAGCATAGGCTTGCCTCCCAAACATGACTTGTCCTACTTAAGTCATCTTATGCGCAAAAACACTTTCCACGATTCTCTTTTCCTACTCCAGCCAAAATATTTACCCATTTTCTGATCTTTGCTTGTGAGATCTGACACCTCACGGCCAATTGATCACATAGGTTATGGGACAACTGCCTAATTTCCAATAACTTAGCAAAAATTAGCATTAAGTCATGCAAACGTTGAGGAGCAGATTATCAAAAATAGTGATTTCCAAATTATTTGACCCGATTCACCAACAAAAAAAGTATATTAAAAAATATATGACATGTTCCACAAGATTTCCATTTTCTCAACTTACGATAGGATCTTTTAAAAGAATATATAATTTTAAAAATTGCCACCGAATCTCAAGTACCGATGGGACCTGTAAAACTTGGATGTTTTCATCATATGTAAATTTATCTAAAGCAAAAAAGAAAAAAAACTTTCACAAAATCCACAATCTTACAAGTCTTAAATATGATAAAGTTGTGTCATGACCAAAGTATTCTCAAGCAGCCATTTCATCCGATTTTAAAATAAATCACCACTGCCGTGTAAAGAAAAAAGCAAAACAGATTCTTTTCAGGTAAAAACTACAATACAAGTAATGGCAGTATTTTCTCCAGCAATCATTTAATCCAATTCATTCAAAACTTTTCGAAAATTATAAACTAGTTCAGTCCCACAAGATAAAGACAATAGAGCCTTTTCTTTATCTGTCGATTCGATTTTTAGATTTTTAAACTCTTAAAACATTGCAAATATGTAATATGACAAGTACTTTCTAAACCAATTGTTTAATCAGTATTTGAAAAAACAAAATTGCATGTACGGGCAAGAGTTTTTATTCAGAAAAGCAAAAACATTAAAACTGCCCTTTACACTTTATGTGTAACAATTTTGTTAGGCATCCAGCATTCCGTCTGCCCTCAACCTAATCTCATCTGAGGCACATGCCCACCTTCACCGTTCCCCCTCCCCAGATAATGCTCAAGGTTTTACTTTATACGCTTTTCCTCTTTCAAAGAGTAAAGTGCATTTCCAGTTGGGTAAATCTAATCTTTTGTTCCATGTTGTCCTCTTCTCCCCCAACTATGTATCAAGTCTCTAGGATAGATAGCTATTCTGCTTATTTCACAAACAACGACTATACATTTAATATACAAATGGTAAAAAAGACAAAAATACATCGTTTCAATCAACAAAAAACAAACAAACCCCCCTACCCAAAATACATTGCTTCAATCAGCTAGCTTTTGCTCGTTTTCTTATCGAAAGGCTTTTTAACACTTTCATTAAAAAGATTCATTAATAACTTAATTTTCCTGTAGAGTGTACTTTCTGTTTCATTTAAAATTATTTTTTTGTTGGCAACAAAACCATTTTTATCTTTCATTCTACTATATGTGATACATGTTTTTGTCCTCTAATTTGTCATGGTCTGGTGAAAGTGCTTTACACACTTCAATATGCCAGCACAGCAAACATTAACAATATCTTTCCACTCTAAAGCAACTAAACTGCCCTAGATGAGATGATGCTGCTCCAATGAATCATAACTACTGGCTTACTTGCTGCAAGATGTGATACACTACTAATGATCATGTGCTTCGTTTCCAAAAAATAAAGTTTGTCACTGGGTAGAGGTACTATGCATTGATGTTGTAACCTCTGCTGTTTGGTGGTGCTAAGCATTGAGGTTGTAACCTGCACTTAGTGATCTTATGCTGCAGCATTGAGGTTGTAACCTACCACTGTTGTGACATGCTCGTGGTTGGTGTCCTAGATGACATGGTTTTCTTCGACTCATGTTCTTGGTTGGTTTCCTTGGTAACGGCGTTTTCTTCGATTAATGTTCCTTGTTAATGTCCTTCGTAGCTCGGGTTTCTTTTGATGGTAGTGTTCTTTGTTGATGTCCTTGGTAAAGGGGTCTTCTTTGATTAATCTTCTTGGTTGGTGTCCTTGGTAACTTGGGTTTCTTCTTCGACTTCAGTGTTCTTAGTAGCTCTGGTTTCTTTTTTGTAATGTTCTTGGTTGGTGTCCTTGGTAATGGAGCTTTCTGTAATGTTTTTGGTACCCTTGGTAACAGGGTCGTCTTCTCCGATTGCTATGTTCTTGGTAACTCGGGTTTTTTGTTGTAATGTTCTTAGTTGCTGTCCTTGGCTACGGGGTTATCTTCTTTGACTAATGTTCTTGGTTGATGTCCTTGGTAACTCTGGTTTCTTCTTTTACTTTAATGCTCTTGGTTGATGTCCTTGGTAACTCTGGTTTCTTCTTTTACTTTAATGCTCTTGGTTGATGCTCTTGGTAACTCTGGTTTCTTCTATTACTTTAATGCTCTTGGTTGGTGTCCTTGGTAACTCAGGTTTCTTCTATTACTTTAATGTTCTTGGTTGGTGTCCTTGGTAACTTGGGTTTCTTCTTTTAATGTTCTTGGTTGGCGTCCTTGTTAACTCGGGTTTCTTTTTTGTAATGTTCTTGGTGTCCTTGGGTATGGGATTACCTTCTTTGACTAATTTTCTTGGTTGATGTCCTTGGTACCTTGGGTTTCTTCTTTTATTTTAAAATGCTCTTGGTTGGTTTCCTTTGTAACTGGGATTTCTTTGTAATGTTCTTGGTTGATGTCCTTGGTAACGGGGTTGTCTGGTTAGACTTGGTTGGTGTCCTTGGTAACGGGGTTGTCTTTTTATGACTGTTTTTGGATGTCCTTGGTAACATTCTTGATTGGTGTCATTGGTAACGGGGTTTTCTTTGCAATGTTCCTGGTTGGTATTCTTAGTAATGGGGTTTCTTCTTTGTAGTATTCTTGGTTGGTGTTCTTGATAACCCGGGTGTCTTCACTAAATGTAATGCTCTTCTTTGTTGCCTATTACTGGGGTGTTTTTACTGACTGATGTTCTTGGTTGTTTTGATGCCCTTAATTTATCGAGGTGTCTTCACTATCATGTTCTTGGTTGATTTCCTTGATAGACGTCTTTTTCCTTGAAGATTGGCCAGTGTCCTAATGAAGTTTCAGTGACTCCTGTAACATTCCAGTTCAAAACCAGCACCTCATTAACCTGAAAAAGAAAAAACCCACAATGAACCCCACCAAAATAGTCATTCCTGAAAGCAGCCATTCTACTTAATTTGTTATCCCCAAGTTACTAGAGTGTAAAAACAACAACCCAACAATCCAAGCGCTTTAATTTGTTTACAAGATTCAACGCTATATAAATTCCATACATTATTATTATTTTTATTAATCCCAACACCCCCCAAAAAAAATGCCATGAGGGCAAATATCACTGCAGCTTGGATATCTTGTGCCCACCCCAGTTATTTTTTCTTCAATATCACTAGTCGCTTGAGGAAAATAGTAAAAATGTATGTCTGAAAGAAATTTGACTTCTGTGAAAAAGGGCAGTTAAATGAACCGGGTAGGCAGAAAATATAGAGGGTGGACAGGTAAGAAAAAGAGTGATGGAAAAGGGGATATTGTGCCCAGCCAGACTATGGAGGCTTGATACAGGGACTGTGTGTGTGTGTGTGTGTGTGTGTGTGTGTGTGTGTGTGTGTGTGTGTGAGAGAGAGAGAGAGAGAGAGAGAGAGAGAGAAGAGAGAGAGAGAGAGAGAGAGAGAGAGAGAGTAGTAAAAAGGGAAATGGGAAAGAAAAAGAAAAATGATTACTCCTACAATTGATATTTCATCCCAGTCGATTTTACTTCAAATCCTTCCAAAGTCATTAAAATATCACTGAATTTATCTGGCTTCTTCCACATTACACTTCTATTCAAAACACACACACACACACCACACCACACCACCCACCCACCCACCCACCCCCACACCACACACACACTGTCGTATTTACAGCAACCCCAAAAATGTCAAGCTCTTTGCAAATAAATGAAGACTAGGTTCAAGAGAAACTTTTTTCTCCTAATTATGCTTTATAGCTGAACACTGAACCACAATTTAAAAATAATCAAATTAAGCTGTACAATAACTACTATACTTACACACGCAAGGCCCTGGAGCAGAACATTCCTCCTCCACAGGACAGCCAGTCACACCCCTGATGATACGACCCCGTGTGATCCACATGACTTCAACCACCCGGTTAGGACCCATGCACCAACGGATAAAAGAAGAGGAGGGAAACTATTGCATGGGGACGATTTAGAAAAAAGGACTGACGGAGTTACAGACCTTGTTGACCAATGAGTCAAAGCCTTCGTAGGACAACCCTGTTGATTGACTGTGTCAAAGCCTTTGTAGGAGGTGCCATTTTCAGATGACCCTGTTGATTGTGTCAAAGCCTTTGTAGGAGGTGCCATTTTCAGACAACCCTGTTGACCGTGTCAAAGCTTTTGAGGCTCTACCTTTCAGATGCCCATCATGATCATTGTGTCAAAGCCTTTGTAGGAGGCGCTATTTTCAGATGGCCCTTTTAACGGCTGTGTCAAAGCCTTTGTAGGAGGCGCTATTTTCAGATGGCCCTTTCTTCCAGTGTGTCAAGGCCTTTGTAGGAGGTGCTATTTTTTTTTTTTAAAACTGCCCTGTTAATGACTGTGTCAAAGCCCTTGTAGGAGGTGCTGTTTTCAGACGCCAAGTTCACTGTAACCAGGATTGCTCTCCTCTTATCCTTATACCTCTATACATTTTTGGTTTATTTTTGTTTATTTTATTTTATTTGGTTTAGTTATTTTATTTTGGCTATTATTTTGGTTAGTTTATTTGGTTAGGTTTTATTTTTTCATTTTATTTGGTTTAGTTATTTTATTTTGGCTATTTATTATTTTGGTTAGTTTATTTGGTTAGGTTTTATTTTTTTCAAAGATTCTATTTAATTTTTAAATTTATATTTTTGAAATTTTAAATATTTTTTCCCAAGTTTATTCTAGGTTCACTTGGTTTTCCTTTTTCCTTTTATATTTTATAGTCAGTTTAAATTCATTTAAACCTATCATGTTTATTTCCCTAGTTTAGTGAGGAGCATTGATGCAATCATGTCTGGTGTCCAGCAACAAGGCAACTGACCATCACACAAATGTCGGCAAGCAAGCCCCACATAGCACTTCCATGAAAACTAGTTACTGCAGAAGAACATGAAAAAAATCAACTGGTATCGCTCTCTTGTGCAAGCATGGCAGACATTTTGCAGGTTTTCTTTAGCACATGCCTGTAAACAAGGCAGCAACTCTACAAAACAGTAGCTGCGTGGCCAATGACTGCATATCTACCTCCTCATCCAATCCCATGTTATTAAACATGAATTTTCCGCCATTGCTCACTGGTCTGTTTCCCATGAAATCAGTGTTTCAGAACTGATAGGTCACAAAGACCTTCCTAGCTCATGCCAGTATTCAGGATCTGGAAGCGTACAGACAGGCTTCACGAAAATTATGAAGCACTGCATTATATCCCCATTCTGAGTCTGAAGATCTCATATTTCTATTGTCCCAGATCCAAAGACAAAACTTGAAAGGTTTTGTTCAACTTTATCCTACACCCTCCATTCTTAATCCTTCAGTAACAAGGGCCCAACAAGGTTGAATTACTGTCATGTGTGTCACAGGCATCGTATCTGTAGTGAGAAGTTCAAAACATGCTGGACAATATCTGCAAAAAAACAAAAACATAAACGTGTAAAAAGCACATAAGAGATAATCATGGAAAAATACGTGCATGCAGAATTATGGATATGTCTAACCATGTGAGAGAGAGAGAGAGAGAGAGAGAGGAGAGAGAGAGGAGAGAGAGAGAGAGAGAGAGAGAGAGAGAGAGAGAGAGAGAGCAAGAGAAAGAAAGAAAGAAAGAAAGAGAGAGAGAGAGAGAGAGAGAGAGAGAGAGAGAGAGAGAGAGAGAGAGACAGACAGACAGGAGTATGTGTATGGATGTACTCAAGATTATTGGTGTCTAGCATAAAAAAGCTCAGCCCCACTAACATGAAAAAAGGCCATTTTATCACATTTCAATATAAAAGGCATGAGACTATAAATCGAGGCCCCGTGTGCGAACGCACGCAGAACATCTTGCGCACACGTTAAATCCTGTTCCCCTTTTCAAAGAGTAGGCCATACACAATGTGCCGGTGGAAACAGATGACAAAATTTACAAAACCGTATACAAACGGGGACTGGATGTAAAAAAGCACATGAGTGATTCCATTATCCTCGATATAAAAGAATAAATAAATAAATATCAAGTTCTCCAGTAAAGAAGAGCTTATGCCTTTCTCAAACAACAGTAAAGGGAGATTACTGTCTAAACAATATCAGCCAATGTTTTCGATTTGGGTTGGGGGAATGAAGAGGGGGGGGGGGGGTAGCTACAAAAGCCGGACTTGTACGAAATGGTATTTTT